>OX456525.1:46613141-46729407 GCA_949748255.1 Eustalomyia histrio | reverse complement strand
CCACACCAGATGTCGGCGAAAATTCAAAAAAGTACCTTATAACTGAATTAGTCCATACTCCACATATTGTGTATTTTTCAGGTCTCTAGCCAAAGCGGATTCGGCAGGACATTAAGAAGTGAACTTTTACCTTCTTGAACCCCTACTTTTGTCACGTTCCTCTAAAAAGGTACCTTATTAGCGAGTTAGAACATACACCAAGGAACATGTATTTTAAATTTAAGTTTTCAAACCAAAGGGGTTTTTTCCAGAAACTCCTCTCTTCTGACTTGAACCACCGCTATTCTAATTACTCAATGCACCAACATATTTAACCATGAAATGAATACTTTATGGTTGAACAATTTTATTTGTTATTAATTGTATTTAATTGAGGACACTTGTTTTAAACTGTGGATTTAACATTGATTTCGGTAGAAATAATAAATTCAACCAATTAGTGTTTTTTAACAAAAAATAAATAAATTTAGTTATTCAAACAAATTTGTTTACATTTTTATAAAAACAACTAAAGTTTTTCATTTTTGTTTATAAACGTAAAAATTTTTCATCATCATAAATCTATATTTACCGAGGGACAGTAAAGAACCTTTACATATTTTATGTTTGGCCATAACAACCGGATGTTGTATAGTAATTTCAATAGAAGAGAAAAAATAAATTCAATTTTTCTTTCACAATAGTTCAACACAAATCATTTAAACTAATATTTTTTTTTTTGTGTCTGAACATGAATTGATTAATGGTTTCAATTTTTAAATCGCTTTTAAATACAGACAAAAATATTATGAAAACAGATACAAAAAAATAAAGCTGGAAAAATTTTTAAAATCATGAACAAATAAACGCATAAAAACCTCATGACAAATGTATACAATAATTGGATGGGGAAAAAATGGAAAAGGAAGGGAGGAGGGATGGGCAACAAATAAAAAAAAAATAGCGTAAGAGGAAAGGGAAAACGAAAAGAGGAAGGACAAAAATATGCCATAAATGCAAAACGCAACAATACTCAACATAAATTGTAGTTTCCGTTTTAAAAAGGTTATAAAAATATGCAAGGATATATAAGTGTGGATATATGTGAGAATTTTATGTTTGTATTAGTATTCTATTGGTCGTTTTTGTATAAAAGTTTTTTTTTTATTGCACACAGATTCAACTGAAAAACCTGTGGTTCTTAAAAGTTTATACCACAACAAAGCACGACATCAGCAGCTAACAATACTCAACAAACGGCAGCATGTTGTCGCTGTTAACAAAATACAAAAAAAAAAAAATTGAAATAAAACTCGAATACGAATCGGATGAATTATAGGTAAACATACATACAATAACAATAACAACAAGACATACTAACATATACTGTATATTCCACTTTCGAACAATTCCAACAAAAAAAAATCTACATTCATACAATAATGCTACAATAGTATATATAAACATATGTATTTGTATAAGACCAGGTGTTGTATAGTAAGTAGCATTGCTATAGTAAGTGTATAGCAGTGGCTGTATCACCATAACAATAGTAATCGCTTTTCTATGGTTTATTTGAATTTCCCCAGTTTTTCACTTTTTTTCAATTCATGTTGAATTAAGTTCTTTTGTAAAAAAAAAAGATTGAGCAAAATAATAAAAAGGTTTAAAATCCTATTTTTATGCTAAATTGGGAAAATATTTTATTATATCAATACCCAACACTAAAATTATGGTGAGCTAGAAACTACAGGTTGGTTGAAAAGTTCCTGCGCCTGAAATGAAAGAATACTGTTTTTGTTACGAAATATATTTTTTTATTCAATACAATCTCCTAGAAGCTCAATAGACTTGTTCCAATGATCTTCCAATAATTGTATCCCATTCTTTTAATGGTTTTCCGGAAGCTCTGCAAAATAACCGTCTACGGCTGCTATGGCCTCTTCATTCGACGAAAAATGCTTTACACGAAGGAATTGTTTGAGATTTCTGAAGAGATAGTAGTCACTGGGAGCCAAATCTGGTGGATGTTCAAGCAATTCGTACTTTAATTCTTTGAATTTAGCCATCGTGAAAACACTTTTGTGAGCAGGTGCAATGTCTTGATGAAAAATTATTTTTTTCTTCTTTAAACCATGTCTTTTCTCACTAATTTTTTCATCCAAAAGGATGCAATAATATTCAGCGTTGATTGTTTTACCTTTCTGAACAAAACAACAAAATTCCTTTTGCATCCCAAAAAACTAATGCCATAACCTTCTTTGCTGATCGTTGTGACTTCGCCTGCTTTGGAGCTGAACAACAAGCTTCAGTCCACTGTAAACGTTCTTGTTTCAATTTAGGATCATGGTGGTAGATCCAAGTCTCATCCATAGTTATAAAACGACGCAAAAAGTCGGTTTTATTCGGCTTAAAACGCTCAAAATTACGCTGAGAAATTTGTCTTCGATCCAGTTTTTGCTGAATTGTTAATGTGTGCGGCACTAACTTTCCAAACAGTTTTTTCATACGTAATTCTTCATGTAAAATATGGAGTACTCGTTTGTCTGAGATGCCTATGGAATAAGCAATTTCACGCTTAGTCAAACTTGGATCTTCACCAACCATATTATGTACCTGCTCAATGATTTCTGCTGTGGTTGCAGTTTTTGGTCGTCCTTCGCGTGGATCGTCTTTAAGGCTGGCACGACCACGTTTAAATTCACCAGCCCAAAATTCAACGGTGCGTTTTGAAGGTGAGGACTCCTTATATACTTCTAACAATTGTTCATAAATTTCCTTTGCTTTTAAACCCTTCAAAACAAAGAATCTAATGACTGCACGATATTCAATTTTTTCCATATTAAAAAAAATCAATGACACGTCAACTTAAAATGGCTTGTAAACAAAGAGAGAATTGACAGAATGACTTGCAACTTTGCATGTGTTCTCAGGACAGTTATACCAACTTGAGACAAAAAAAAAGTTTGGAGCTAGCAGTGCCATCTCTCGGTGAGCGCAGGAACTTTTTAACCAACCTGTATAACAATCTGATATTCTACAGAACAATTTTTAGATTCTAAGGCTTTTTTTTCAAAAAATTTTTTAGGTTCCGAAAAAATTTTCTGTAAAAAAAATGCTTAAAATAGGAGGTAGAAAAAATTATTCTTTTCCGAAATTGCATTAATGAGCATTAATAAGTACATATAGACAGTGGCGTGCTCACGATTTTGTTTTTTTGGGGGGGGGGGGGGGGGCAAAATATATTTTCTAAATTTTTTTTTAAAGCTGGCAATTTCTAATTACATTAAAATTTATTTATTACATTGAATGAGATCTAATGTATACGTTTAATATTAAGTACATTTTGTTTGTTTTTGTAAATTTTGTATACATTATAGCAACCGGAAAATCTATTTGTCAGGCGAAAATTTTTGACTAAAAATGGCGCGATTTTTGTTAAAAAATGTTCATATTAATAGTTTTAGAAGTTGGCACCGCAGGCGAAAATTTTGTTTTTCGTACATTAGGAACAAATATAATTCTTAACAAGTTTCAAAATTGCCAAGCTCTAAGACGCAATGTCATAGAAAACAATTCGTTTTAAAATTTTAAAAGATCGTCGGATGCTGCAAAAACCACATATAAGAAATTGATGCCTCTTCCATTATTACAAGCAAATTTAATAAGAACTGGCTGGGCGGATACACTCATGGATGGAGAGCAGAAATTTAATTAATTTAGTGATGCGCAGTAGTTGCGCATCATTAAATATTTGGTTTCATATAAAATGATTTTTATTCTAATTCTTTAAAATATTTCAATTTAGGTTGACCCAAATAACTTTTATGTTTAGAAGGAGTACATTCGGATGTTATTGATTACATGCAATATAAATGCTGTGCATAAGCAAACATTTCTTTGCTTTGCATATTTTGGGTTCATTTTTCATTTCATTATATTTGGGTTCATTTTTTATTTCTTCAAATTGGTGTTATTCACATAATGAATTTAATGCCTCATTCTAATAAATGAAAATATGTACAAAACTTAATTTTGGGGCTTATTTTCATTTGGGTGGGGTCATTTTTCATTATAATTTTAGTGTTAATTTTCATTATGAAATTTTGCCCCAAAATATAGGGCTTAATTATATTTTAAGATTGGGGTCATATTTCTTGGGGCCATTTTTCACAACGCCACAGTAAACTACATCATGAAAATGTGGAATAGCCACGTGCAAATTTTTTCTCAAATTCAAAGACCATTTCAAAAACTTTTGAAATTACCCCAAATTAAATAAAATAAATAGTTGTTGAAATTCAATAATTTCATAGTTTTTTTAATTGTGTTTGATATTTTTTAATTTTAATTGATTTTTAAGTATCGATTGCAAAGTTTTAAATTTTATTTATAATTTTTTGCATTTAAATTGTGTAATTTTTGGCCAATTTTGACTATTTTTTTTTTTATCGAAAAAAGCTTAATTTTTATATCTCTATATCTATAACTACTTGTTTTCATATATGGACTACAATGGAACACGAAATAAAGCATTTATATTGTATACCCTGTTCTAGATTTACTAACTAACACATAATTTATTTGTTATCTTTTGTTGTTTTTGATATTTTACCAAATTAAAAATACAAAATTTTCAAATAATTTTGTTTACATTTAAAAGTAAAAAACCAAGAATTCGCAAGACTTGGCAACATCTTTATAAAATCTTACTTTTTAACTACTATAACTACTTTGAAAGTCTATATAAGTGTTGTTAATTAAATATTGTCAATTTTAAATACATATGTTTTGATATAAAAATATACTCATAATTCTGGAAATTTAGTGATTCCAGTTAAGACTTTATTTGAATCTCAGATTTGTAATTATAAAAACAAGAAATACAATAGGAATCACAAATTTTATTGTTTAAAAAGAAGATATACAAATTAAATAATTTCATTTAGGACCTGTGCTAGGTAGCTAAAGAAATTTTTGACTAAAAACAAATTGACAAAAGATTTAAAAATTTCTTTGACAAAATATTTGAATAAATTTTAAAATTTCATAGAAATTTGGACACCTGAAAATACTTTAGATTTTTTTAGCCAGCTCACACCTACAAAAAATACAACGTTTAACAACAAAAAATTACATATATATTTTTCTAAAGTTTTTATCATTTTGTTGTTTTGCTAAGTAATAGCACATAAGGATAGTTGATGTGTGAGTCAACCTTTAATTACTCTTTTTTTAAAAAAAGTTTGAAAAAAGATAACAGGTGTTAAATTAAATTAAAAAATGGCTTTTAAAAACTTAAGTGTATTTTTGTTTGTTTTTACCCAAATAATATTACGAGTGTGCAAATATTTAATAATAGAGGAAGGCTAAGTGTAGAAATTTCATTGAAAGTAGCGGTCAAATAAAATTTTGTACATATTACAAGGCTAACTAAATGAGAGAAAATTGAGAAAATTTTCCTGATTTCAAAGGAAATTTTTCTCATTTCTGCACAATTTTCAGCAAAATCAGGTAAAACCCAATTAGACTTGCAAAAAAATCAATTGGGCTTGCAAAGAAAATCAATTGAAAACAAAAAATAAAAGCTATTTTGTATAATTGTATACTAAACATAGTTAAAAATTGTATTTTAGAAATAATTACGGGGGCCCGGCCCGGTATATAGAGCAACTCGAATAAAATTAACAATTTTTCTGTTTTTTTGCTTTCATTTATAACGATTATTATATTCTCGAGTAAAAACATTGTTGTGGAGCAACATTTAAAAATATGAAGTTTTATGTTTAATATTTGCTGTAATATCTACAGCAGATCAAGTTAGACTCAAGAATATATTAAGGGATACTATAGATATAAAAATATATCAGATTTGTTTGCAAAAATTGTACCATATACAATTATATCTTATACAAAACAAATAATATTGTATGAGGAAATATATTGGTATAAAATTATATCTTATACCATCACCAAAAATATTTCTTTTATTAGATCATAAATTGAATCATACACTTAAAATCAGGGACAGAAAATAACTGTTATTTTTAAAAATTTACATCAAAAAAGAACACATAAAAAATGGTCGTACAAAATTTTGGTTCTTATCATTATGATACATAGGTGATGTACATGCAAATTTTTGCATGACTTTTACATTTATGCCTTTTTTGATAAAAGTCAAAAAAATAACTTTTAATTTTGACTTTTTTGTTTTAAGGCAAAAATTAAAAGTTATTTTTGACTTTTATTATTTTACTCAAAAAATAAAAGTTATTTTTTTACTTTTAATATTTTAAGGCAAAAATAAAAGTCATGAATTAAATATTGCATAGTAATACGCTAGTTTTATTACTTTCAATGCTATAAATCAAGAATGATGAAATACAGACTTTTAATTTTGCCTTAAAAAATTAAAAGTTAAAAAATAACTTTTATTTTTTGAGTAAAATAATAAAAAAAGTCAAAAATAACTTTTAATTTTTGCCTTAAAAAATAAAAATTAAGATATAGCTTTTATTTCTGCCTTAAAAAATAAAAGTTAAAAAATATCTTTCTTTTCTTGACTTTTTCGATAAAAGTCATAACAGTTACGGTCCCTGCTTTGTAAGTTAAAATAACAGAAAATGTCATTTACAAGAAATTATATTTTATTTAAAACTCGGTCTACTTAATTTTCATTTAAATTAAATGCCATTTGTTATTTATTTTTAAATGTTGATTAAACAACTGACACATCTGTAAGAAACAAATGATATAATCAGTTAAAATAAATGTCAAAACTTTACCTACAAAAAAAATAAATGATCTTATCATTTATTTGAAATTGTTTCCCTTTTTGTATATTTTTTTATAATCTACAATACAAAATCTATGTATGCATAGCTATAGACGCTTTTTGTGTGAATGTATTTGTGTATATATGTGTGTTTATGAAGTTCTTGTAATTTGAATTGAAATAATTTTGTGTATATACAACCAATTTAAATAAAAAATAAAATTTATATTTTTTGAATATTTTTTTTTTTTTGAAACAGACAGCAAACAAAATTTAAATTTGTAATAACTGTTACGGACAATAATAAACCACAAATTTCCGTTTTGTGGATAAATTTTTATTAAATTTTAAACAAATGAAAAAAATAAATGAAACTGAAGAAAAAATCGGTAAATGATAAAAAATCATTTTGAATAAATGTAAAAAAAGTTAATATAGATATTTCTTTGAAAATTAAATGTATGTTCCTTTATTTCTAAATGGAACGGAAAACCTTTTTATTAAACTACAAACAGTAAACTACATAATATTCTGAGTGTATAAATTTATAGCTCATACCATATTATATCACCAATATGTGATAGCCTATATAAATATATATGATTCAGTAAAAGTCATTGCATATTGTCTTATATATAATTTAATATTATACATAATATATCATATCTTATCATATAAATAATGTATAATTTAATAAAAATCAATGCATAACTAGATAAAGTTATAATGTAATATATAATTATATATGGAAATGCATACCGAGATATGTATGCTTATATAATAATATATGATTATATATTCAAATTTTTAATCGGGTTGTGTTATTATTCTTCCCGTAGCCAACCTCAAGTTCGTTTTTTACTCAACATAAAAAAAGTATGAAAAAAAGAAAATTTTTAATTATATTTATAACCACATTTTCTGCCATACTGTTTTAAAAATTCAATATCAAAGTAGCCAAAAAAACAAAATGCTAGTAAATCCTAAAGGTTCAACAATACTATAACAACAGCAAAAGCGACAGCAGATACTATTGTAAAATGTATTGTATGTTCTCTTTTATTCTGAAGTTTATTTATGCTTTCATGACACTTAATATATGAAATCAATTGTATGTCGCATGTTTTATGTTGTCTGATTTTATCTAAAAAAAAAGCAAAATAAAAAGAAACTGGTTTTTATGTGAAAACATGCATACCCGGTGAAAAAAAACATAGTTAAGTAAATTTTTATATCATATTTAAATAAAGAAATTAGAATTTTTGAGAAGATTTTTCATTTAATTATGAATATTATTATTGGTTAGAATAAACTTTTCCACGTTTAAATTAATATGTCAATAATTTAATTTTGTTTTCGCATTCTAAAACCATGTGAAAACATTTGGAAATTAAAAAGAACTCAAAAATTGTTTAATTCCAAAGCTGTTTTTTTTTTGATTTGTTTCTACTTGATTTTAAAATATTTTTTTTTCTGTGTGTACACTCAAAATATTATGTAGCTTACTATCTGTAGCTTAATAAAAAAGTTTTCCATTCCATTTAAAAATAAAGAAACATACACTCACAATATTATTTCATTAAAAACAATCTAAAGTACACTTAAAAAAGTTTGTAAGTTAAAATAACTGAAAATATCATTTAAAAGAAATGATATTTCATTTAAAAACCGGTCTACTTAATTTTCATTTGAATTAAATGTCATTTGTTATTTATTTTTAAATGTTGATTAATCAACTGACACATCCGTAAGAAACAACTGATATAATCAGTTAAAATAAAAGTCAAAATTTTACCTACCAATCCTTAAAAAATAAATGTTTTTTCATTTATTTGAAATTATTTCCGTTTTTGTATTTTTTGTTTTTTTAATATACTCGTACAATACAAAATGTATGTATGCATATGAAGCTATAAACACTTTTTGTATGAATGTATTTGTGTATATATGTGTGTTTATGAAGTTCTTGTAATTTGTATTGAAAAATTTTGTATTAATACAACCAATTTAAATAAAAAAACAAATTTAAATTTTTTGAATATTTTTTTTTTTTTTTTGAAACAGACAGCAAACAAAATTTAAATTTGTAATAACTGTTACGGACACAAATAAATCACAAGTTTTCGTTTTGTGGGTAAATTTTTATTAAATTTCAAACAAATCAAAAAAATAAATGAAACTGAAAAAAATCGGTAAATGATAGTAAATTATTTCGAATAAGTGTATAAAAAAGTTAATATATATATGTCTTTGAAAAATAAATGTATCTTCCTTTATTTTTAAATGGAACGGAAAACTTTTTTATTAAACTACAAACAGTTAACTACATAATATTCTGAGTGTACGTATTAAATTAATGGAAAATATAATCAAAAAGAGGACTACTGATTTTTCATTATATATTCAGCCCATTTTTTTGTTAATTTTCAATGATTGTTTAAGAATCAACAAAAAAAGTAAAAAAAAAACCGAAATTCGTTTAAAATAATCATCAATTTTTAACTGACAAAACGTTAGAAAAAAACGATATTTGTAGATTGTTTTTTAAATTGATTTTTTTTTTAATTTGTATGTTATTACAAAACACAATTCACACTTAACAGAAAATATCAACTCCTACTGAATGTCTGTAAATTTTTATAGTTTTTTTTTTTTTGGAATGACTGATTCTTCATTTAAAAATAAACCGTACGTATTACTTTTTTAAATAACCTACAGTCGGTAACGGAAAATATATTGTGAGGTTACACTTATTTTCAAAGAAAAATCTATTTTAACAATTTTTATACATTTGTTCGAAATGAATTACTGTAATTTACCAATTTTTTTTCAGTTTCATTTGTGTGAAAATTACGAAAAATTTACTCACAAAACGGAAATTTGTAGTCTATTTGCGTCCGTTACAGTTATTATAAGTTTAAATTTTATTTGCAGTCTGTTTCAAAAAAAAAAACACATATTCAAAAAATCCCAATTTGTCTTTTATTAAAATTATTTGTTTATATCGAAATTTTTTAATTTAAATTACAAGAACTTCATAGATTAAAAAACAAAAAAAATATATATATATATATATATATATATATGTGCACAGCGCATGTTGCGGGGACGGTTTTTCGTTTCACAGGTTACTATGAAGACATTTTGATTCTTTGGAGACTGACCTCAAACTTAACATTAATCTACTGTTTACACTGAAGACATTTTACTGGATAGAGCGCATATTATAGGGACTTTTTTGGCTGTATATACAGATGTCTTCAAAGTATGGGCAATGAATATATATATATATATATATATATATATAAACGGAAACGGTTTAAAATAAATGAATAAATCAGTTATTTTTTACGAATTTGGTAGATAAAATTTTAACATTTATTTTAACTGTATTAATCATTTGTTTTTACTGATGTGCCAGTTGTTCAACAACATTTAATTTTAAGTAACAAAAACCATTTGATTTAAATGAAAAGTAAGTAGACTGTGTTTTAAATGAAATATAATTTATTTTAAATGATATTTTCTGTTAATATAACTTACAAACTATTTTTTAGTGTACATACTTACAAATAAAATAAATGTTAATTTTTCAAACAAAGTTAGGACAGTATTGTTATATGTAGTTAGTAGTTATATATTGTAGCCAAAAGTTTTAATACAATATTTAAACCTTATTTATGTACCTCAATTTAGTAGTTAGTATTTTTTTTTTTATATATTTTTGTTTGAAGAACAGAAAACTATGCCAACATATTTATGTGGATTATTAGGGTGGCACTTATTTTATACATATTAAATAAGAATAAACAATTTAAAATGTTTTAAACATAAGTGGCCCCCTTTTAAGCACGTCTCTGTGCAGATATATGAACAAAAATGGCACTTGTGAAACTTTTAGAAAATATTTTATTTATGGTAAATTAGTTTTTTTTTTATTAACAAAAAAATCTAGTACTGTTAGAAAAGTTTTTTAAAAAAAATATTTACAAAAGGTGTATTAAAGCTTTACGATATTTCTATTAGTAGCTTTTTAAAGAGTACATACTAGTAAAAAAGCATAAATAAAAGAACTTTTGCAATCAGTTTTTGAAGTACCATAAACATTATATTATAGATACTCAATATTTTATTGTTTCTTGTTCAATAATTTTTATATATATTTTTTTATTAGTTGAAGTTGTTACAAAGCTATTTAGATTAAATAAAATAAACTAGCAATTTATATTATAGGAATTAAATCCTTTTAAATATATAAATTTCAAATTAATCACATTAACTACTAACAGCTAATGACCAATTAATATTTCCCATATAAATGTTAATCCCTAACGTATGATTGATATCTATTTAATGGAATAGTACGTGTACGTCTTTAGTTAAAAAAAAAAAAACAATAACTTTCTGTTAATCCCACATTAATTAATTTCTTAATTAAATCATTTAACTCTGGTGAAATATCTTTTGATAAGAAATCCACATATACAAGTTATTTAATTAATTTTCTTATAAATGTTTTTTTTTTTTTAACTACCACTATGCCTTTGTAAATCAATTAAAGGCATTCCAAATAGTTTTATTAAAGAAGAAAAAATATCATTGGATTAAGACATACAAATAGAACATAAAGAGAATCAAGCAAAATAGGGAACACTTCTCTACTTCAATAACAAAGTTAATTCACACTTGGTAATTTTTCATTACGTTTGAAATTTTGATTACCTTTAGCTGAAATTAAATTCTATTACCATTCGAAATATTTTTTATAAATACTTAATTACAATTCATTAAAAACATTTTGTTTTGCCAAAATTTGTGAAAGGCAAAAAAAAAAAAATAACAAAGTGCTATCACACTTAAAATAGTTAATAAGATAAAAACAGAAAATATGGTGCCGTGTAATAAAGCCATAGGTAATAAAGCCATATGGCCTTATTTCACACAGCATTGGGAAATAATGCCACATGGCTTTATTTCCAACGGAAAAGTGAACTAAAGCCATTATGGCATTATTGTACCTTTGATAATTTTCTGTGCAACATTTTTGTAGTGTATTTGATTTCTTTTAATTACACAAAAAAAAAAAATACAATACAATAAGTTCAGTTAACAAATGGAAATGTGTGTATCGATTTTTTAAAAATTAACAACATATGAATTTGCGTGCCATCCTTGATAATGGGCACGACAAATTGGGCACAACTTTTGGGAAGAAAAATGTGCTCATATAAACTAACGGTTCTTCATGCATAGCCAGTCGCCAGATAAAAATGGTTCAATATGTTGAAGAGCAGCAATCAAATTACAATACAGCGCGTAATTGCCGCGCCGCCCGCGAAGACGCCGCCCCGGCCCCCTTCCATACCTTTACAACGCTTGACAATAACAACACATTCTTTTGGCAATACATATGTAACTATTACAATTAATTGCATTTTACACTGGTATGGAATTATTTCCACTTCGATTGACAAACGCATATTACTTTATTTCACTCCTTATGTAGAAATAAAGCCATATGGCTTTATTACACGCCAGCAGAAAATACCATTTAAAAGACAGAATATTTTATTTAAAACCGGATCTACTTACTTTTAATTTAAATCAAATGGTTGTTGTTATTTATTTTTAAATGTTGTTTAAAGACCTGACACATCAGAAAAAACAAATGATTAATCAGTTAAAAATAAATGCTAAAGTTTTACCTAAAAATTGCATAAAAAGAATTGATTGATGAAATTGTTTCCGTTTTTGTATTTTAATCTACAAAATGTATATTCACACACTCTGTAGATACATTTTGTGTGAATGGCCTTATAGGTGTGTGGGTTTACAATTCGAATGTAAATACACTTAAAAACGTTTGTAAGTTAAAATAACTGAAAATATCATATCGGTCTAATTAATTTTCATTTAAATTAAATGCCATTTGTTATTTATTTTTAAATGTTGATTAATCAACTGACATATCCGTAAGAAACAAATGATATAATTAGTTAAAATAAATGTCAAAATTGTACCTACCAATCCCTAAAAAATAAATGTTTTTTTTTCATTTATTTCAAATTGTTTCCGTTTTTGTATTTTTTGTTTTTTTCAATATACTCGTACAATATAAAATGTATGCATGCATATGAAACTATTAAAACTTTTTGTGTGAATGTGTTTGTGTATGTATGTGTGTTTATGAAGTTCTTGTAATTTGTATTGAACAATTTTGTATATATAAAACCAATTTAAATAAAAAAACAAATTAAAATTTTTTTTAATTTTTTTTTTTTTTTTTGAAACAGACAGCAAACAAAATTTAAATTTGTAATAACTGTTACGGACACAAATAAACCACAAGTTTCCGTTTTGTGGGTAAATTTTTATTAAATTTCAAACAAATGAAAAATATAAATGAAACTGAAAGAAAATGGTAAATGGTTATTTCGAACAAATCTATAAAATAGTTCAAAAAATAGATATTTCTTTGAAAAATAAATGTATGTTCCTTTCTTTTTAAATGGAACGGAAAACTTTTTTATTAAACTAAAAACAGTTAATTACATAATATTCTGAGTGTAGTTTTGTGAATAAACAAACAATTTAATTGCAAAACAAAATTGGATTATTATGAAATTTTTTTAAATTACTCTAAAGGAAACAAATAAACCATATATTTGCCTTTTGTGGGTAATAAAATTAAATCTCAAACAAATGAAAAACATAAAGTAAACTGAAAAAATCGTTAAATGACTATAAATCATTTTAATGAATCCATGTTCCTTTATTTTTAACTCAACTGAAAACTTTTGTATTAAACTACAAACAGTAAACCACACATTTCGAAAACTAACCAAGACGACAACGAACAACGGGTTTTACCCAAGAAAGTCATAGTAGTTGCAATTTGGGTTGTGAATATAATATGCGACCATAAATCATGTCTTAAAGAAAATTGGAACATTCTTGCACCTTCTCAGTATTTGCTTAAATGTACTTTTGCCACAATTTCGTTCACACTGGTATCAACATTTTCCTTCCATTTTCCTTTAAAAAAAGAATCCGAAACTTCCCAGAATTTGGACCGATCTCTGAAATTGGACCTAAATAATAATAATTGGCCTAGGTTTTCATTAAGTGTTGTTATGCTCAACTTTAGTTTTATACCAAAATAATTTAAAACAACAAAGTTATAAACTTTACAGTTACAGAGCAAATTTTCTGAAAAATCTTATGTAGAATCTATGAGTATTTGGCAGTGATAAATTATTTCTTTAAAGCATTGCAATTATTTCAAGAAAAATTTAATGTAAATAATTTTATTTTATAAAATTTAAATTGCTTGGTTATTAAATCATCAATTAATATAAGCATTCAATCATTTGATCCCATGTATGAGAGCGATGGGAAAAAAACTCCATAAACAACACTTAACGATTTTATTTATTAAGCAATCAGTAACCCAAAGGAAAATAAAGCTATTAAATTTTGCTATTCAATATTTCATGTAAAGGAATGTAGTCTTAAGAATGTATGTACCTTTAAATACTCATATATTAATGGCTATGTCGAATTGAAATAAATTTATGCATATAAAATTCTCGAAATAACACTTATGCTCGTTGGAAGATACCCAATGGAAAAAATATGAAAGCCTATGCGAAAAAAGAAATATATAGTATATATGGGCTCATATGTTTCTGTAATTCCATGCATAGTTTAATATATTGTTACAGAAATTCCATTTACTCGTAGTAATGCAAATCCCCATATGTTAGCCCTGAAATGTAAAACAATTAAATGGCAACCCTTTACCATAACTAATGTTTCTTATGTCAAACTGTAAAAGAACATTCTCTAAGTTGCCAGTATGCAGCTTCCAGACGATGCTGCCATATTCTAGTTATTTTAACCCGCATATATAAAAACGCCAGCAAGGTGGCAAAGTAGTTCAGTTTATAAGTAAAACGCAAAGTGTGAAGAACTAAAGTGTGGCTAACGTTTATCTAAATCGTGTAAATAAAGTGTGCTATTAAAGTGTATTTCTGTAATTTTTAGTGACGGTTATAAATAAATAGAGCTATAAATAATTTCAAACGGTGTTTATTATTTGCAATATAGAAAGAACTCGATTTATTTAAAAGGTAAATAAATCAACGATTTTATAAAGGGTAAAATCGTAACAATATGATCAAATATAATCTCATATAGCCCATATATTTTCAGTTTCCAAATTTAAGGATATATTTTGATCAAATTTTATCAATATGCTAACGCATGATTCACATATGACCACAGATGATCTCATACAGATGATGGATCATACATTAAACTCTTTATGGACGTCTATGATCATTATTTGGCGCAACATTTAAACATATCAAATATGATATTTTTTAATATCTTCTCTAGTATCTAGCTGATATTATTTGATACAAAAAATGGCAGATCAAATTAGATTCAGCAATATATTTGCAGATTAAGTAAGGTCCAAATATATCCAAAAAATGGCAGATCGAATTGTAACGGATTATATCCAACGTATAAACGTATATAAAAAAACTAGTAAAAAGGCTTAAATTCGGCTGTGCCGAATCTTTGAATACCCTCCACCAATGTTCTCTATTGTTTTCGATAGAAACAATGTAAAAAACTTTTTTGGATGCCGTAACGAATTTTTTTCACTTAAAAAAATTTTAAGGTGAACAAATTTTTTTAAGTGAAAAAAAATTTTTTAAGTAAAAAAAATTTTTTGTGGTGAAAAAAATTTTTTGTGGTGTACAAAATATTATTAGTTTCTAAGCAATTGGTGAAAAAATATGAGAAAATATATTATATACCAGTCGCTACTATGAAATTGTACTAAAATACACCAATTTGATGGAAAATTTAGAGGTATTTTCACATTTTTACCCATAACTTTTTAACCGCTCGACCGATTTTGCTCATTTTCAATACCAAACTGCTCGGGAGGATGTACAATAATTTGGGTAAAAATAGGCACCCCGCTAGCGTCTTCGCGTTGTGATCGCCATTTCAACAGACAGACAGACGGACATCGCTAAATCGACTTAAAATTGCATAAGGATCACGAAAATATATTCTTTATGGGGTCTTAAACCTATATTTCGACATATTACAAACGTAATGACAAACTGGGAGGTATAATAAAAGAAAAACTATATTAAAAATAAAAAATTTTAATTTTAAAAAAATTAATTTAATCATATCTTATGGACTAAGAAAAAAGGTGAAGAAAAAATTTTAAAAAATATAAAAAACACATGAACTAAAAATTAATTTTATTAAAAATTTTATTAAAAATTTTCTTAAAATGAATAAAAATTCCTATATTTAGATAACAACGTTTATATACTCAGAAATAGTTCATAAGGTATTTCATAAGTATTATTTCTTGATATTAGGAAAAAAAATGTATATTAAATAAAAATTTATCAATTCTTAAGAAAAACATCTCAGTTTTTAAGAAATTTGCATACTTAAATGAAATAAAACTAAATTTAGTTAAAAAAAAAAATTTTTTTTGAACATAATTTACTTGCATTTAGTTCAAAAATATGTCTAACTTAAAATGAGAAAGTACCTGAACCAAATGTGTGTTAATTTTTTCCCGCGAGTAGTAAAATTAACTAAATTTTAGAAAATCATTTTTAAATTTTAATTTTTAAAAATTGAAAACAAAAAGAAATAAATTTTTTCCTATGTAGTTATACGATTTTTTTTTAGTTTTAGAAACTGATGAACTATTTCTAAAAAAATTTTCATACAACTTAGTTCAGATAAATTTTAAAAAGTTTGTAAATTTTTGGAAAATAACAAATTTAACTATAGGATTTTTGGAAAACGTTTAAATTATTTTCAATATTCTTTTCCAAAAAATAGCTCATTAAAAACAAACTAGTTAGTTTTCCTAATTTTCAAGAAAAATATTATTAAAGGAAACAAATTAAAGTAACCATTTAAAAAAATGGCTCACGTGCCTATCTCTAATTTTAATAGTCTTAAATATTAAGCTTAAAATAGTTTAAAATATATATTTTTAAAAATTTTGTTAGCAAAAGGTAAAAAAATTTCAAATTTGCGCTTTTATGAAATAATTTTGTTTGCTGACTACAATACAAAATATCGCAAGTACATTTTATACATTACGGCATAATGACTTTTCTATAATTGACGGTGCACCCATTAAGCTTGATATTTATCAATGCACTAAAACTATTTTTTTTTTCACTTAATAAAAAAAAAATTCAAATTTTTTATACGTATGTCAATTAAAGTTTAAGCTAAAAATCCCATAATATAAACTTATGACATTTTTGCAACAATTTCGTTAAATTAGTTGATTTAAGAAGACAAAGGACCCCCCGGTGCTCCTTAGCCTTAGATGCCGTGCGTTAGTTAGGGCGTTCATTTTTGTAGTTCTCTCAAGCAGAACTGCTAATTAACTACTAAAAGGATCTGACTTTGTCACAATTTATTACGTTTCAGGATATCCTGCAGTACATTTTTTAATTTGTTTACCTTTTTGCTAATGAAATTTAATTTATATTTTAAATACACGACTTTAGTATAATTTAGCTTAATTTAATTTGAAGACAACATTGTATAGCAAAAAGCTTGTTAAAAGCAGTGTCCTCACAAAGCGGAAGTCCTCCCAAAATGGGAAAAAACTTACAATGGAGTGTAAAGTACTTTTAAAATATTACCTTTACCATAGAAACAGTTTCATATTTATTAGAAAATTTTTATCAAATTTTATGAAAAATTTCACTTAAAAGAAGTGCTATTTAACTTGATGTTAGAAAATATTTTTTTATTTTTAAGGAGTTAAGTCCTAGTTTTAAGTAAAAAAAATTATAAACTTAAATAAAATAAAATTTTTCTTAAAATCAAGAAAACATTTCCTAACTAACAGTAAAATTTTAGATGATGTATGAACTAATTAGGAGGACATTTTACTGTTTTCTAATAAAAATTTACTTCTCAGTAGTAAAATTTTTCTATAATTTAGAAATTTTTACCAAATTTTAAGTAAAATTTGTTTCTTAATTTCAAGAAAAATTTTATTAAATGTGTCTTTGGCGCCGTTTTTTTTTTTTAATTTTTTCCTCCAAATAACTTAATTTTTCTAAATTCTAGTTAATTTGTTTTAGTGTATATATTTATAAGAATCTAGATTATTTTTAAATAATTATGTTTTATATCCTAGCAAATTTAAATCAAAACGAGCTTAATTTTAAAAGTTATAGAAAAAAATATTAATATTAATAAAAAAAAATTAAAAAAAAAAAATATTTTTTACCTCCTTGGCAGGAATTCGTTTGATTTGTTAATATACAAGCCTGCTCAAACCGTGGGTTTTTGTGGGTGGTGGATCAGAATGAGACTGACGATGACCTGAAGGCGTAGGTTGAAGGTGTGGCACTCTCTCTAGCGTTGATCGCCACAACTTTTTCCCATCTTCCCTTACATTTATAAAGGGGGCATTTATTTATGTTCTTTCGGCAAGTCAAACGGCACTTAGGGCATTATTGTCCTAAAACATGTCGCCTTGACTTGTCCTGGACTGCATTGAGTCTCACAATGGACTCGGTAAATGCAACATACTAATGCTAAGCTGGGTTCCTGGGCACGAGGGACATGGCCAACTGCAGGCCCGTCGACATTTCTTTGCCCCTGTACCTTTCTGTGATATATTTGCGGGTTATGAAAATCGTATTATGTGGAGGGAATCCAAGTCCGTTGGGTGCTGGAATGTTATCATTGGCCAGGGCTATACGAAGACATTCATCGCTCCATCTAGTAAAATTCTTTTCCTAAACGGGATGGATCTTAACGGGACTTTTCACTACGAATTGGACGTCGAGACAGCAGAACATATGCTCCGCCGAAAAATGTGTCCTAGGCCTCGCGGTAGGAGTCCATTATTCCTTTGTGGATATACGCTATCCCCCTGGTAATTTGCAAATCTGTGCCTAGGAAGATGATTGGCTTTATTGTAAGCCTCAATATTTTGGGCATAATTAGGCCGCACTAAACATCGGTTTTTGGTTGCGGTGCATAGGGTCTTTCTAATATAATATCGGTTTTATATTTTCAATTATATTTTACATAACATTTGGTAATTCTCTATTGGGTTATTTCTTAACAACTCAAGTATGAAAATTTAGCAATCATTTTAACTAAACTCCTTAAGGAGCTTATTTATATCTATACTAAACATTGATTTTTTTCTCGCCCAAGCTGCTTGTTTTTATGTACTCTTTAAACATTCCGTATAAAGGATGTTGTATTAGGAAATGTCTGCCATAATTTACAAGCATAAATACGTATTGACAATGGGGGAATTTTTATTTCCATATTTTTCCTAAGAAATATAAAATATCTTTACAAATTATTGTAAGTTTATATTACAAAAAAGTTTGTATTTTTTTTTTTTTTTATTCATCTTTCCATGTTTTTTTTTTCAAGTACTTCGTAATTGTTAATGCTATTTTGGGCGCTGTTGTTAGTGTGGGCTGGGTCTTGGTCATGAATGTTGTTTGTATTTGTAGTCAGTCTAATTGGTGTAATACTCTTTTATGGCGTCCCATTTTTGTGATAATATCAACAATAATTTTTTTTTCTTTTCAGTTCAGCTAAAGTATGTTTACATTAAGGAACAGTTTGTATATGGCGGCTGTTGTATTAAGTATGGGCTATCATATTGTATTGGATTTGTTGTTGTTGTTGTTATGTTTTTGTTGGCCATAAGAGAAGTAAAGTCATAACAATTAATTTGCTTCCAAAACACTTGTTACAAATGTTGGTGTGGATGTGGATTTTGCTGTATTGTATTGAGTTAAGTTGGAATGGTGGTATTTTTAGATAGTGACCTTTTTTTCAAAGATTGAAATTATCTTTATTTATAAGTAAAATGTAAGAGTTACTTAATTAGGTTATATAACACATACTACAAATATTTAGATGTTTTGTACAAAAACACTGATATACTATATATGAGGCTTGTCATACTAAGTGGCCAGTTCTGAAGAAGTATATTGTATAACAAGCAGATAATAAACATAATCATAACATGTTCACTGCTACTAAATTATTCTCAAACAAACTATGTATATGTCGGAAATATAAAAATATTTGGATGAAATTTGGAACTGAAGCTTCTTATAGAACACGAGTTTGAACCCATCGAATAGAAAGATTCGTAGATATATGGTAGAATTTTGAAGAAATCTCACCGTAGTTGGAACATATTTTGACTTACTTTTCGCTTCCCGAAATTTATCCTTTATATACTTGTTGTAAGGTATGATATAGTCGTCATGCCGGCTTGAACTTTTTTTAATAGTTTTTAGTACGAGGGCGAATCAATGCGCTTGACTCTCCGAACTTTCCTCATAGTTATATGAAATGCAACATTGCTCCCATCAAGTACCATCTGTTAATAGACTTCTGTCAAAAATTTGAGCAAGTTCTGTCATTTACTTTGCGTTTAAGAGCAGGATTTTTTGAGGTCCATAAAATAGACATTAGTATGATCAATTATTTCATCTAAATCTCTTTCCTCCGAGCAATTTCTTTAGCTTTAGAAATAGGAAATATTCACTGGGGGCTAAATCCAAAGAATAAGGCGAATGAGGCGGCAATGCGTAATCCACTTCATGGATTTTTGCCATGGAAACTAAGCTGTCACACGATTCCGTTGGTGGTCGATTGTGAGCAAATGCGGCAGCCATCTTGCGAAAAGCTTTCTCATACCCAAGTGATCATTCAAAATTGAAACCACTGAGCCATGTGTGATGCCTATGTCTTCTACAATCTATCGCACATTTAATCTCCGATTAGCCAACACCATATCGTAAATTTTTTCAATTGTTTTGGGTGTAGAGACCTTAACTGGACATACAGAACGTTTGGCATCTTCCGTGCTTGTAAGGCCACAAAGAAAGTCAGTAAACAACTTTTTTACCATTGAAATCGATGATGCAGAGTCCCCATAGTATTTATCAAGCTTTTCCTTGGTTTGATTGACGGTTTTTTTCCCCAAAAAATAATACTTAATGAGCACTCGAAATTAAATTTTTTCCATTTTTAAAAAATCCACGAGGTTGTATGTTTTGAACAGCTGTTAAACGCAAAGTAAATGCCGGAACTTGCTCAAAATTGTATAGAAGTCTATTAACAGGTGGTACTTGATGGGATCATTTTGGTTGCATTTCATATAACTACGAGGGAAGTTCGAAAAGTCACGGACTTATTGATCTGCCCTCGTACATTATTTATAATAATTTAATGGGACTTGTAAAATGTGAAATATAAAAGATAACACTATCTAAAATGGTAATATAATGTTACGGAAATTCGATTTATCAATTGCTATTTACCCGCAGAAACAGAAATCCCCATATGGCAGCCCTAGAAAAGTCTGGACAAAGACATCATGTTCTAGATATTTCTAGAAGACTAGAACCTGCTGAATATTTCTAGTATTTTCCACATACATAAATGTGCGCCCTGAGATATGCTCTCAGTTTTACATAGATCGTTAATACAGTAACAACTCGGTTAAATAAAATTTGAAATTAATTAAATTAATTGTGTAGTTGCGTTAAAATTAAGTAAATTAAGTTTCTGTGTTTAATTGTGCCAGCAAAGAGTTACTATAGAAATTTAAGCTGTTGTTTTGCATTGGCAATATAAAAATAACTTGATTTATTTTACAAAAAAAATAAATCAAGGTTTTTAAAAGGTAAAATCGTAAATCGTAATATATGGAACATTTATACAATACATATTTTGCTGTAGCGGAGCAGTTGGTATTAAAAGCCCCATATAAGAATGATGTCATGTTAAATATTTTTCGGACATAAAGAGTGTAAAGAAGAAATATTTTACAAAGTTAATAATTAATTGCATAAAAATTTAAAGTACTGAAAATAAAAATTTATATTTTATATAAAGGCAAATTATATTAATTTTTTAACCACTCTTTACGAGAAGTAAGTGTTGCTTTTTACTATAAAAATAATTATTTATTATTTTATGACTATTTGGATCTACTGAATTCTTCCTATGTGCCCACATTTAAAAAGTTTCAATCCATTTAAAAAATTTTATAACTTAAGGTTAAATATTTTTATGTTTGTTGTGGCTCAGGGCATCCTGTGGAGTTTATCTGTTGACAGTTGATTTTGTCTTTAACCTGCAGAAGGCGTTCGAAGAGTTGTCAGGTTAAAGAAATTATTACTGTTTTTAATTTTAACTTTATATTCTTTTTTTTTATAAATTTGTCTGTTTAAAGCTCATCGCAACACATAACATTTAAAGATTCTTGACATCACATTTATGATAAAAAAAGACCTGAACTTCATAATTTTTTTACCTTAAAATATACACACAAAAAAATTAAAAAATTCTGTTTTTATTATTGAACATCTTTCATAGAACATTTTTGTAAATACAAAAAAAAAATATTTTTTAAAAAGGCACCAACAATAGAATTTGTAAATACAAAAAAACTTTTTATTATTTTTTGGTAACATATATTTTTAATTTTATTAGGCTCGAGATCATAATTTAATGTTACACTCAGAAAAAAAGTTAGTAGAAAAATTTGTAAACGGTTTTCAATCCCACTTTACTATTTTTGTACTGATTTATAGTAAAAAAATTATTATTTAGAAAATCTTTTTGCTATTTACATTTTACAAATTACAGAATTTTCACAGAATATTCACAAATTTTTGTTGGTAATTTTAGAAATCATTTTACAAATTTTTGAAAACCGATTTGCTAAAGTTAGCAAAAAAATTACTTATTTTAAAAAAGTGGATATGAAGGAAATGTTATTTCTAATTAAAACTTACACCAACAAACTTAAATTGCCTTAAAATGTTACAAAAATAAATAAAAGGATCGGATGTGAATATACCTACTCATGTCTAAAAAGAGGACATCCACTTAAAATAGCACTAAAAAGTTTTTTTGGTTCTAAAAATCAGCCCTAAAACAATTAAAATTTAACCTTAAAAGTAAAAAGAAAATTGACTAAAATATTTTTTAAAACAAATTAAAGCAAAATGATAAATTCGTTTATATTTTAACAGTTTTTAAGATTTTTAAGCCTTTGATTTTTTTTAATTTTGTATAAAATAATTTTGAAAAATATAATCAAAATGCTCGATTAAAAATAAAAATTTAAAACTTTGTACTAATATTAATAATATTTAGTAATTTTTTTTTTTTGCTGATTTTAGTAAACAGATTTTAAATTCCACTTTACAAAAAGTTTACTAAAATTTAGTAGCGGATACTAATTTTTCTACTTATTTCATTGTACTACACGTCAGCAGACATGTGTTGCTAAGATTAGCAAAAAATACCGCTGGGCTCAAATTAGCAGAATTTACCGTAATAACAGCAAAATTTTCAGGTGCCATTACAGACTTTTTTGGTGAGTGTACTAACGAATAGTAAACATGTAATTTTTTGTTTGTTTATTAAATGGAAAAAATTGTAAGGATCAGCGCTATAGGGAGTGCTGAAGATGACCTGGTCGCTCGGGTCGAAAGTGTGCACTACCTCTGGCGCTGAGCCTTACAATTTTTTTCCATTTAATAAAAAAATTAGTGTTTACTATTCGTTAGTAACATTAAATTATGATCCCGAGCCTGATAAAATTTAAAATATATACTTAAAACAAATTAATCGAATACTATACAAAATTTACATTTTTTGGTAATTTTAATTTTTATTTTCAAAGAATTTTTATATCAAAAATAACAATTTATAAACATTTGAAGCAAAAAGTTGTTAGAAATCGAACTTGAATTTTAAAAATATTTTTAATTAGTTCAAATTTTGTAATACTTTTTTCTGTGTATCTATCATTCATTTTTATTCCCAAAACGTTTTCTTTTAACAACCTAAATTTAATTTTGTTCTAGCATTTTTAGAAATTTTACAATTTGCGTTTAAGTTTGTAAACAATTTTTCGTTAACACCCTTTAGAAGAAATAATAATATATACTAAAGAGTGAGAGAAATCAATTAAGTGCTTATTTACCAGCATTGACCTTAATGGGATCACATACAATTAAGCTTTGAATGGTGCTCTTAAACAGTGTATTCACAAGCAATAAAATGTTAGCCAGCAATTGGCGAACGTATTTCATGTATAATGAAGACACTATACATAATTTCCAATATTATGATTTTGTTGATATGCAATCGTCTCTTTCCATGATTTCTGTCATTTGAAGTTTTTATTTTTAATTCAGATACAAAACACAACACAAATTTTAGTAAATAAAAGAAGAAAAAAGTTAACTTATTTATTATTTATAAAACAAAAATAACTTTTGGTTGGCAAGAAATTCTGTTGTCACAATGAATCTGTTTTCTCTGTGTATGAATATTTCTTTGTTTTATTTACTCCATAGAGTGTGATTCGTGGTCTAATTTTCTGCCTTATTTGCAAAAATTAATTTTTCTTTTGGTTGAATTTTGAAACAGGAAATTTTAGGGTTGGTGAAAAGTGGAAAATGCTCAAAGTTATACCCTAATCTATATAAATTGCGAAATAAAAATATCAATAAAGTAATATTTATAAAAATTTATTGCCATATTTATCTCTCTTAAGATTTTGACATAAACGCAAAATTACTCAAGTTGAAATTATTTTGGTTCTTTGGCAATTTTTTTTTTGCCTAATTTAGCGCCATTCGATTAATGTTCACAAAATTATCTAAATGCTTTTGCATAACAAATGATATAGAAAAAACGATTACTTGAAAAATATTAAACTAAGGTGGAGTGTCTTAAATTAGCAGATTTAATTTACAAACACAAATGCATTAAATAATTTTTTTTTTCTACTTTTTTCCAACTTATTTTTAAATAGCAATTAAAAGCGGGCATTGAATTATAGCAGTTGTTTAATATGTGTGCAAAACATTACTAAAATGTCCCTTTAATCCTTAAACGTATGAATTAGCCTTTATATCTAGCAGCCTTGTTGTTAAAAAATCATCATATCAAATTGTAAGGTTCTGCCTCAGCATTATTTTTTTTTATTTATTATCCTTTCGCAAATGATCTTTTTAATTATTTTATTATTGTTTCTACATTTTATTTTTTTACATTTTTTACCCTTGGTTTACACGCACATACAACGCCATCTAGTAGTCAAACTAAGCCACCACTTTCACCTTACAAAGTATATTCTAAATACATTTTAATTCACTTTTATCTGTATTCGCTTCTTACGAATACATACTAATTGGAATAAAAGCCTTAGAACATCAAATTCGCGCAATCATCCACCAAAAACCGAGCTTTCTTTTAAGAGCCAGTAAATTTTCTCTGCCATTTTTCTGTCATCAAAGCAGTTGTCAGTATTAAAAGAAATTATATTTATAAAAAAAATTCAACACCAAAGTGTTTTAAATTAAGTTAAAGTGCTGTACATTAGTTTTATTTAGTTTTCAGTAAAGCTTTTTATTTGAAAATGTAAGTAATTTTATTTTATTTAATATAAAACATATTTTTTGTAGTTTTGTTAAATGCAAACAACCACTTTTTAAATTTTTTTGCTTTTTGAAGCGTTTCCCAGGACAAAATCTGGTTAATTGCACCCCAAATTAATACAATTGAAGCATACTGTCTAAAGACTAGCTTAGGATTTTGGTCCAAAAAAAAAAATAATCTTTAGAGGCTATAAAACTCCAATTGGAATTTTTCGTCATAGGTAATATTTCTTTTCCTATTTTCATATCAAAATAATTTCTCTTCAATTAGAAGAACAAAGGCAAATCTCATTAAATTAAATTATTTACATAGATTTGGCACTTGTAGCGCTCTAAATAAACAACAACTAAATACCCTTTGGTTTTCTCTATTTGGCGAATTTGAAGATCGGCTCCTTAACATCAGTTCATCTCTAACTCATTCGGCGACGGTTTGACTACCGTAAATTCGGCGTTTGGGAAAAATGTGTTAAATTAATTATAAAAAAATCCTTAAAGTCCAAATATTATTTAATTATATGTGTGGAAATTTTATAAATAATTTTGGATTTTTTTTTTGAAGAAAGTGTCTAAAAATTATAAAAAAAAAATTGTTATTAACATAAAAAAAAAACCATAAACCAAGAACAAAATAATGTACACAGATCGATAAAACTGCTAAAATAATGAAAATTTAAAACACTAATTCGAAAACATAAAAAATACCTAATTAAAAACTAGTGTGTGGCTTGTTGGCAAGAGGCAGCTAATATATATCGAACCTTCCCCACGACGAGCAATAAGGCCGGATATAACGCGTGCCCTCATTAGCGATACCTCCCTCTACACCTGCCAATGTTCCAAATGGATTTTCCACGTTATATGCTACAAAATGCTGCTTTCGAAGTCAAATATTTCGTATTAATATTTCATCGGTGGCGTATGATCAATATTTTGCATTAACTAAAATATAACTCATACGCAATGAGTGACTCGTTTTGTAATGGGATTTATATTTATGATATTATTGTATAATTATTTTAAATCAATCGATTAAGTTTCGTTAAAATTTAGCAAATTAAATTATTCACTAAATTTGTAAATTTTTTTTTATAAATTTTCTATTAAATGTTTCATGGAATTTTTCTTTCATTTAAATAAAAACGTTTATTTTTATTGCATTTAAAATAAAAACTTTACTACTATTGCAATTTAAGTTAAAAATTGCTTAAGCCAAGACCGGCCATGACGTGTTTTCGAATTTGAAGCTGACTTTTGTTGGAGGAGTTTGTCGGGAAAATCTGATTTTTATGTTAATTTTTTTTTTGGTTTGGAGCGGGCATTATGTGAGCCAGAGGAAGAGTAAAGGGGTGGCGATCGGATAAACATTTCTTAAGCCCCGCCTTTGTAATATGGACCGACAACTAAGCCCGAACGTATTCATAGCGTTCACAGAACCCGCGTGAAGCCATATGGGTGGCATCACTGGCCGGGAATTTTTAATATAATTAAATCTGTAAATAATTCAGCAAGACTTTGCTAACATTGGTTATTAAACATGTATTTAACATAATTCAAATATATTTAAATTTTTAAATAGTGGAATGTCAGTCAGTGAACTTTTCATAATGTCAGTCAGTGAAACTTTTCATAAAGTTTTTCAAAATATATTTTTGAACTTTTTTATAATTTTTTATATATGCATTTATTTTTTTTTTTTAAATATGGCTCATATCTTGAAAACTTAAAGAAATACAGCAAAATAGGCTCATTTTTTAGTCTGAGTGAAATTCCAAAACAAATGTTAGTCATTTTTTAAGAAAGAGTTTTATCATATTTATGAGATGTAACATTAAATATGATGAAGATTTTTCTCTAAGTACACCCATGATGCGTATGTTTTAAAAATTTAGCTTACCGTTGTATTAAATTTTATATAAAATTAATCCACCGTAAACAAATTTACCTGCAAAGAAAAAAAAATAGATTTCATTATTAGTTTAATTCATAATCCATAATTCATTATTCATAGTTCATGATTCAAAATTCATAATTCATAATTCACAATTTTTAACTCAAAAATTCTTAATTCATAATTCTTGTGAATCAATTCAAAGAACTAAACTTAGTGAATGAATTCTTTGGTGAAAAGTTTAAACATTTAAATAAAAGAATCTATTAAATAATGAACAAACTTTTTCGCTTAATTCTTTAAAGGAAATAAGATTTTAATTTATTTCCCTGAAGGAATTAAATATTTCTTATAATTTTCCGCGAGAATAAACTTTTTCTTTTAATTCCCTCAAGGAATTAATTCCTTGAATCTAAAGCAGAAAAAACATAATGTCAAAAAATAAATATCCTAAAGAAGGTTCATTATTTTATGGTTTAAAGTAATCTACAACTCATAGCTTTTGAATAGCAGCAACACTCAAGAAATGCTTTTTATTTATTGATGTCCCGCTTTCTTTGGAATAGAAATAGGGGTAAATCTGGTAAATCTTAGAACTGTTGTTGAGCGAATTTTGATAAAAATCTATTATGCTACAAAATTCTTTTAACAAAACGTCAACGTCTCAGCTTGGTGTAATATATATAATATTTGTTAGCCGAAAATTTTTAGCAAAAATCAAGCGATTTTTGTAAAAAAAATTTCATTTTAATTTTCATATGTATATTAATAGTTGTAAAAGTTGGCGCCGCAGGTGAAAATTTTGTTTTTCATACATTAAGAACAAATATAATTCTTAACAAGTTTCAAAGTTGCTAAAATCTAAGACGCAATGTCATAGAAAACCATTCGGTTTAAAATTTTAAAAGATCGTCGGATGCTGCAAAAACCGCATATTGGAAATTGATGGTTTTTCTATTGTTACCAGCAAATTCAATCAAAACTGGTTAGGAGGAAATACTCGTGGACGCCACAGCCATCAGTTACCTTTTCACTCAAAAGGTGTCAAAACATCGCCGTGCCAGTGCTTTACCCTACACCTCGCGAAAGCCGTGCAAACACAAAGGAAGTACTCCAGAGACTCATCGTCCTGTCCACAGGATCTACACCTCACAGAGTCACTCCATCCAAATTTCGAAAAGTGTGATTGCAAAGAAGTGTGGTCTGTGAGAAATCCCATCCCAGTCCTCAGTACTAGAGAGTATATTTTTAACTTCTGACTATTAATGTTAAAAACAATTACTCCTAATCAAAAGCAGAGATTCCCAAAATTTGTTTGAACTCATTGCAAACATGATTGACTAAAAATTGTTTAAAACCCCGCTTGCTTAACTCAATTTTATTTCGGAGCAATTCCATATGAAAACGATCAAAATTGGCAAATTTTTGGACGACCCCTCTCCGATTTTAAAATAAATAGTCTCAATCGATTGCCCAGCAAAAAATAATGTACCTACATATATTTTTTTTTTATAGTGACTGGTTTAGTGGTGGTGTTGTACACCACTGTCATGTGACAAAATTGAAGAATTCTTCATAAGGGACCTCATTGAAAGTTGTTTTAAAAAACCTCATTGAAAGTTGTTTAAAGCGATCGCAACGAGTGATAGCTCGTTGGAAAGGTATTGAATCAGGCTTTTATTGAAAAATAAAATTTTCCTAATTTTTCTCAGAAATTTACCTTTTTTCCCATGAAAATTAAATTTTCCCATGAAAATTAAATTTTCCGATTTTCCACAGAAGCTCCTAAATTTTCCGGCTAATTTTATTTTTTTTGGATTCCTCATAATTTTTGGTTTAAGAATCAGCAATAAAAAAATGGGCCCCGACTCCTTGTTTGGACAGGAGAAGAGCATTTAAGAGACCACCTTGTTCTCATTGTTTTTATACTTTTTATAATTGAATTATTTTTAATTATTTAACATTATTTTATTTTATTATTAAAAATACATTTTAAAAATTATTTTACAGTTAAAAATACATTTATGAAGAAAAAATCAATTTTTTTTTAAGAGCCCCAAGTTGAGTGTGTAGTGAATATGGTCTGCCTGCCTTCACAAGATCGGCCATAAATCCATGGATAATAGCAGCAGTGGCATGTAATGGCACACCAAACCCGACTGAGGCTACAGGTCATAAAATGTTTTGTAAATTTTTTAAATTACCAGGTAATAAATATTTCGCCTATAATGACACGTGCAGAAACAAGTCATAAAACACGGATTTTCCATAAATATGGCGAAATATTTATTACCTGGTAATTTAAAAAATTTACAAAACATTTTATGACCTGTGGTCGGCTTATTGGCAGTAACCAATTAAGTCCCTCTTTAAAAAACATTTTATGACCAGTAGTTCACGCAAATTTTCCTATTAAAGAAAAGCAAATATCGCTTATTTTTTTTTACCTATTTTTTACCAAAAAATAAATATAAATACTTCACACACTCTGAGTCAAATTTCAGTTGAATACTAAACGTGAAATTGTTAAAGTGTTTTTTTTTGTAAAGTAAAGAGTGAAGCTGTAAAGACAATTTAAAGTAAAATGAATAAATTTTGCTGCAATCCGTTTAACAAGAGTGGACATCGTTCGAAAAAGATAAAAGTATTAAAATTAACTGGTGTTTCGAAGCGATACATGAATGAATTAAATATACAATACGGTGAAGAAGCACAATTCATTTGCCCCAAGTGTAAAATCGATTTGTCTCAACAAGCAAATGCATTGAAACAAATGCAACCACAATCCGAGAGTGAAATGACAATTGAACAAAATGTTTCATCTGATAGTGAGGCAGACATTCCGATGGTCAATATGTCTTTGAGTCCTTTGAATGAGGCTATTACCACTTTAGGTGAAACGCCTATTAGAAAAAGAAAGTTGCGAAGGGAAAAATACAGGAAAGATAAAAAAGGCAAGGTTATGAGTGCAATCGCGACAATATTTGATGAAGGCTCTGATAACGAATGCAGTCAAGCAGATGACGTTGATGACGGCAAACAAATGATTGAGCAGTTGAAAAGAAAATTCAATTTAGCGACCACTTTTCCGGAGAAATATCTCATTTTATCTGTGCTGCCTCAATCATGGTCTATACGCAAGATTTCTGAACAGTTTCAAACATCTTTTTACATCGCGAGAAGAAGCAAAGAATTAGTTCGACAGAAGGGCATATTGGCGACTCCCACCAAGAAATTTGGCTCAAGGACCCTCAGCGAAGCAACGGTGAAATTGATTCAAGATTTTTACTGCAATGATGACAACAGCCGCGCCTGCCCAGGTACACGTGACTATGTTATCACACGTGAAGATGGAGAAAAAGTACACAAGCAGCGCATATTATTATTATGTAATCTATCCGAAGCATACCATCAGTTCAAAGAGAAATACCCAGCAGAAAAAGTGGGATTTTCTAAGTTTGCCATCCTACGACCAAAAGAATGCGTGCTGGCATTAGACAGGCACGGAACGCATTCAGTCTGCGTTTGCATGTTTCATCAAAACATCAAATTAATGTTCTTTCCATGCAAGAAATTGAAAGTATTTCACGGTGAAATTGAAACATATAGGGACCTCCTGTCGAAGTCGTTGTGCGCATACCCCACGGAAAATTGTCATCTTTCCAAATGCGACAATTGTCCGATGATTGACGAGCTAGAGCAATATTTGGCGGAAAAGTTTGAACAGCTGTTAATTCAGGAGGTGCATTTCAAACAGTGGATAATTAGCAGCGGCAGATGTTCCCTTGAGACCGTGGTAAAGCAGATTCCGGAATTCATCGAGGAATTCGGATTCAAGTTGAATGAACTGAAGGCGCACCATTTCATATCCGAGATGCAATCGAAATTTCTAAAGGAAAGTAAGGAGAAATTAGCCCAAAATGAATTCATTGTGATAAGGGACTTTGCCGAGAATTACACTTTTCTCGTTCAGGATGAAATTCAGGCTTATCACTGGGCAAACGACCAGTGCACGGTGCATCCTTTTTGCATTTATTTCAAAAACGAAGATAACGAACTACAGACCGTAAGCCTTGTTGTTGTCGCGGAGAGTTTAGCTCATAATTATGTGTCCGTTTATTTATTTCAAATGAAACTGTTTGAATTCTTAAGATCAAAATTCGATGCAATCGACAAAGTAACGTTTTTCTCAGACGGCGCGGCTTCTCAGTACAAGAATAAAAAAAATGTTTACAATCTTTGCATAATTGAAGAAGAACAAAACTGCAAGGTCGAGTGGCACTTTTTTGCGACGTCCCACGGTAAGGGCCCATGCGATGCGTTAGGGGGAACCCTAAAACGCATGGCGACTAAGGCAAGTTTGCAAAGGCCATATACTGACCAGATCTTAAATGTACAACATTTGTTTTCGTGGATTCAAAGCAAGGAAATTGCCATTAACCTAGTTTTATGCACTCAAAAAGAACACGATGCCATGGAGCGACGACTTCAAAACAGATATAATAATGTCAAAACTATAACTGGAACGCAAAAGTTTCATTGCTTCATACCAAATATTTCTGATATGTCAATTAATGTAAAGCGGTACTCTTCGTCTGCCGACGTGCTAAATTTAAAGTTACTTTAATTTTATAATGATGCCAAGACAATTGAAATTTTTAATAAATATTGTAATTAAGTATAAGCAGCAAAATAAGAAAGATTTTTTCTTCGTAAATGTATTTTTAACTGTAAAATAACTTTTAAAATGTATTTTTAATAATAAAATAAAATAATGTTAAATAATTAAAAATAATTCAATTATAAAAAATATAAAAACAATGAGAACAAGGTGGTCTCTTAAATGCTCTTCTCCTGTCCAAACAAGGAGTCGGGGCCCATTTTTTTATTGCTGATTCTTAAACCAAAAATTATGAGGAATCCAAAAAAAATAAAATTAGCCGGAAAATTTAGGAGCTTCTGTGGAAAATCGGAAAATTTAATTTTCATGGGAAAATTTAATTTTCATGGGAAAAAAGGTAAATTTCTAAGAAAAATTAGGAAAATTTTATTTTTCAATAAAAGCCTGATTCAATACCTTTCCAACGAGCTATCACTCGTTGCGATCGCTTTAGTAGTTTTTTCTAAAACAACTTTCAATGAGGTCCCTTATGAAGAATTCTTCAATTTTGTCACATGACAGTGGTGTACACCACCACTAAACCAGTCACTATAAAAAAAAAAATATGTAGGTACATTATTTTTTGCTGGGCAATCGATTGAGACTATTTATTTTAAAATCGGAGAGGGGTCGTCCAAAAGGTGATCGCTTTCATATGGAATTGCTCTTCAAATTTATCATCCAATGTACACAATATCTCAGTTTATCTTACAATAAAAATTGAAAATGTATTTTTATGCTTTTTTCGATATTATAAAATTCTACCAAAAATAGATTCATACACTTACAATATTATAAATAATCTAAAATACATATTATGGCGCGAATTGGAAGATATGGATGTGCACGATATGTGGTTTCAACAGGACCGTGCCACTTGCCACACAGCTAACGAAACAATGGCTCTTTTGCACGTATTATCCCACGTGGGGGGGATGCCAATTGGCCACCAAGATCATGTGATTTGACACCGTTGGACTTCTTTCTTTGGGGTTATTTGAAAGAAAAGGTGTACGTCGATAAGCCAGCAACAATTCAAGAGCTAAATGATAAGATAATTCAGCACATTAACGGCATAACAGGTCAATTATACCTCAGCGTCATCGAAATCATCGAGGTGTGCCGCTGAGGTAGCGGTGGCCATTTGGCCCATATTTTGTTCCATACTGAATTGAACCATACCATATTATCATAATAAAAATAAATGACAATAATTTTCTAAATAGTTTGTCTTTTATTCAAAATCATCTCCGGCCCTTAAAATTTAACCACCCTTTATTTGTGGTTTATTTTTCAAATAGATTTTTTTGTATGTAATTTTACAAAACACAACACACATAGATGTATACATTTTTATTTTCTTTGTGTATTTCTATATTTGAATAATTTCTTGTAATTTTTTTTTAAATTATTTTGTATATAAACAAACTATTTTGATAAAAAAAACAGAAGGGAATTATATGAATTTCTCATTTTAGAAACAGAAAATATACAATTTTATATTTAACAGAAAATATCAACTCCTACTGAATATCTGTAAATTTTTATAGTTTGCTTTTGGAATGACTGCTTTAAATAGTTAAAAAATATATTTCTATGAATTTCAATTGATTCTTCATTTAAAAACAAACTTAACGTATTAATTTTTAAATAAAATACAATCGGTTAGAAAAAATATATATTGTGAGTGTAAAATTTGTCAAGATATGGATTTTTATTATACTAAAATTAGTCCAAAAATCTGATGAACTGGACATTTCCAAAAACCGTATACAATTTATAAGATCCACTTGGTTTTTTTCCTTTGACTGGGCTATGCTGTTAAAATATATATGTCCAAATTTAGATTCAAACCTTTTAAAAATGTCCATAAAAATTACCATTAGAATTTAGAACTTAAAAAAAAACAAACCTTAAGTATTTACAACAAAGCAAAGTTCTTTGAATGCATTCGAAAAAGTTAATAGACTTGGATTTTTTATAACTACATGCTGGCTGAACTGTATTTAAAAAATGTTTGTATTAACATACATAAGCTTAAATTGTCATACACATACATACATACACATACATCCATACAAACGAATACATTCTCACTTCTCCCACCACACTCTACTTATTGTTGTTTATTTGTAAACACAATTACTATCGTCAAATGTGCTTATGCTACTTGTTTGACTGTACACATTCGTATGTATGGATGTGTGTGTGTGTATTCTCCTTTGTTTGTCTGTGTTTGTATACTATTAGCTTATGTTTAAACTATTATACATATTTGTACGTTTGTTTTTGTGTTAATATTTACTTAAATGCAAATTGATGATGATGGCATTTGATGATTATCACACAAACATGCACAACACATAAATGTTTATGTAACACAACAAAGAGAGAGTGAGAGAAAAAATGATTTAATTTTTTATTTTAGTTTTACTAAAAATACATATGCAAATAAAACCTTTGTAGTTGTAGGCTTTTTTTTTTGTGTGTGTTAATTTATTTATTTAAATTTTAAATAAATTACTTAATTTTAGTTTAATAACTATGAAAATTTGTTGACTGAAAAATTTCATTTCATTTTGTTATAAAATTTAATTTGAGCATAATTATAACATATCTATGTAAGGTAAATGTAAAATTTATTATTTAGTTACTAACATATCATAAAACCAAAAAAAAAATCAATGTATTTAGAAATTATTAAGTAATTTGAATAAAATTCGGTATTTGCTAGAAAAAAAAAACATTTAATAAAATATGTTTTATTACACTCACCAAACAAAATCTGTAATGGCAACTGAAAATTTTGCTGTTATTACGGGAAATTCTGCTAATTTGAGCCCAGCGGTATTTTTTGCTAATCTTAGCAACACATGTCTGCTGACGTGTAGTACAATGAAATTAGTAGCCACTACTTAATTTTAGTAGACTTTTTGTAAAGTGGAATTTAAAATATGTTTGCTAAAATCAGCAAAAAAAATTCTTAAATATAATTAATATTAGTAAAAAGCTTTGAATTTATGTTTCTTATCGAGCATCAAAAAATTTGATTATATTTTTTAAAAAACGAATTAATCATTTTGTTTTAATTTGGTAATTTCTGTTTTGAAAAATATTTTGGTAAATTTGTTTTTTTACTTTTAAGGTTAAATTTTAATTGTTTTTAGGGCGGATTTTTAAAACTAAAAAACCTTTTTAGTGCTATTTTTAGTGGATGTCCTCTTTTTAGACATGAGTCGGTATCGTCACTTCCGATCCCTTTTTTAATATATGTTACATTTTAAGGAAATTTAAGTTTGTAGGTGTAAGTTTTAATTAGAAATAACATTTTCTTCAATAACCACTTTTTTGTAAAATGATTTCTGAAATTAGCAACAAAAATTTGTAAATATTCTGTAAAAATTCTGTAATTTGTAAAATGTAAATAGCAAAAAGATTTGCTAAATAATAATTTTTTACTAAAAATCAGTACAAAAGTGGGATTGAAAACTGTTTACAAATTTTTCTACTAACTTTTTTTCTGAGTGTAATACGCCATCAATGGTCGTCCTTGACATGACCAAAATATCTGCTTTAAGTTGCACTACAACAATTAGTTAAAATATCACAGCCTGCTGCAATTTAATGGTGTTTATGATGATTCTATCTGCTGGCAATTTTAAAAAATTCCATCTAAAATTTATAAAATTTATAAAACAAATAATGATATTGAAATTCCACCGATGATCATATTCGGAAGAAACGTGAAATCATGATATGTTAAACCACAATAAAGTCCCGAAATTTTTTTTCTGTGTTTTTCCTTAACACATCTTAAAGTTTGCATAATTAATCGATTTTCAGTTTTTCAAAATTTCATTTGCATGGTAACATTTCGACTCCTGAACAAGATATAAAAAAATATATACTTTTTGTTATACAGCGTGGCGCAAAAATGTTTTCAGGGAAAGTTTATTTAAAGGTGAAAAATTAATGACATTAAGTAGGAAAAAATGATATCGGCCAAATGGCCACCATTTGAGTTAATACATTTTGAATTGTTGCTTGCAAAATTTGGCTTCAAATATATATGATGATTTCTTCTTTAATGTTGGCTTTCAAGACATGGCGATTTCGCCAGAGTAGACCAGATATTGACAAATAGCAGTAATAATAATTCCGCATTCTACTAGTTGTGTATCACAGTCAACTTATTCTCTATTTGTTTACAACATTAAACAATTACATTTGACCCCTTTTGTAAAAATTAAGGCACGTTCACGAAATGACATTGCATTTGGTCCACCAGGTGTATAGCTGTATAGTAAGTTATACATGAAACAACACATCACTGGGCATTTTTTAAAGTATTAAGCAGCGAATTCCCTCAAGTTTTAACTTATTTCAAGGCTTTCCAGGTCTTAACTCGCGGATTGCGATTGTTATTGTGTTCAATGAGGATTTTTGATTGAAAAATAATAAGTTCAAGGCGAAGTGAGATTATTTGTGATATATTCGGAGCATGTCGTCCATCCGCTACTAACTACAAGAAGGGGCAAAAAGTATCACCTTATTTGGAAATTGCACATCACCGTGTGATGTGCAGCTATGTCGTAAATAGTGATTGGATCTTATTTTTTCGCAGGACTTGGCGGACCGCTATAGAGTTATGCTGACTGGATTTTTCATAACGGAAGTTCATGATCTAGATTTGGAGGGCAGACTAAATAGAAACAGTCTGTAACGAAACGGTTTCTTATACAAAATACTATATTTTTAGCAATTTTTCTGATAATAAATATTTTACATTTTATAGACTTTTATTTAAGGCAAAATTTTTAGATTTTGCAAACTGTTTCTTAAATAAAAATGTATATATTCTTAAAAAAACTTAGATTGGAAGAAATTTCTTTGAATAAAAAATTCTTAGATTCTGGCTTTTCATCATGAAAAATACTTAGATTCTAAGGAATTTTTCTTGTACAAATATTCTTAAATTCTAAGATAAATTACGAGACTTTAAATACTATCTAACAAATATCTAAACATTTTTTATAGAATCTAAAAATTTTCCTGTTAGAAAAAGTTCATAGAATCTACGTTTTTTTGTATTAAAAATGTCCTTAGAATTTAAAGATTTTTTTCAAGTATTTTTATTTAAAAAAGTACATAGAATCAAAAAAGATTACTTGAAAAAGTCCTTAATATCAAATGTTTCCTAAGGAAAAATTATATTATTACTCACAATATTATTTCGTTAAAAATAATCAAAAATACATATTAAATTAATCGAAAATACAATCAAAAACTGGACTACTGATTTTTCATTATATTTAGCCCATTTTGTTATTAATATTCAATCATTGTTTAATAATCGACATAAGTAGTAAAAGCAATCGAAAGTCGTTAAAAATAACCATCAATTTTTAACTGACAAAACTTATAAAAAACGATTTTTGTGGTTTGTTTTTTAAATTGAAAATTTCGTATCTTTGTATGTAATTTTACAAAACACAACACACACAGATGTATATATTTATATTTTCTATGTGTGTTTCTTTTTTTCAATAATTTCTTGTAATTTTTATTGAAATGATTTTGTATATAAACAAACTATTTTGATATAAAAAACAAAAAGAAATAATATGAATTTCAATTTTTAGAAGCTGAAAACATAAAAATTTTCATTTAACAGAAAATATTAACTCCTATTTATAGTTTGTTTTTTGAATAACTGATTTAAAGAGTTAAGAAATATATTTCTATGAACCAATTGAAAGGTTCTTTATTAAAAAAACAAACTCTACGTATTACTTTTTAAGCCATTCTTTAGGTTTAGAAATAAGAAATAGTCACTGGGGGCTAGATCCGGAGAATATGGCGGATTAGGTACCAATTCGTAGCCCAAATAATGGAATTTTTCCATTGAGACTACACACGTATGCACCCGTGCATTATGATCAATTGCGATCAAACACGGCAGCCATCTTGCGGAAAGCTTTCTCATACCCAAGTGATCGTTCAAAATTGAAACCACTGAGCCATGTGAGATGCCTATGTCTTCCACAAGCTATCGCACATTTAATCTCCGATCGGCCAACACCATATCGGGAATTTTTTCAATCGTTTTGGGTGTAGAGACCTCAACTGGGCGTCCAGAATGTTCAGCAACTTCCGTGCTTGTAAGGCCACAACGAAAGTCAATAAACCACTTTTTTACCACTGAAATCGACGGTGTAGAGTACCCATAGTATTTATCAAGCTTTTTCTTGGTTTGATTGACGATTTTTTTTTTGCAAAAAATAATGTTTAATGAGCACTCGAAATTCACTATTTTCCATTTTTAAAAAAAGCCACGAGGTTGTATTTTTTGAACAGCTGTTAAACGTAGTCTATTAACAGGAGGTATTTTATGGGAGCAGTGTTGCATTTCAAATTACTACGAGGGAAGTTCGAAAAGTCACGGACTTATTGATCCGCCCTAGCAAATATTTTATTTATTTTTAAGCATAATTATTTTTAGCCATAGTAAAATAGTAAAGTTCTTTGGCCGATATAAAGACGAAACAAAGTACATTCGACTAAAATCTCAAAAATAAAAACCAAATAGTGATTTTCAAGTTTAGCTGGTCAAATAATATAAAATACTAGTCATGCTTAGACCATAAAACTGGTAAACTGACTTTAGTCACATCTTACTTAAAAATACGTACAATTGATATTATTTCCTTTAGATAATTACAAATAAGGTAAAGGGTTTTCTAATAGGTACTTGACAACTTTGAATGTAATTTGTGATCGCACTATTTCACTGATCATCTAACTGTTACTTTCTTTTTTTCAGCATGATGAAAATATGCGAACAACGTATGCAAATTATAAAAATGTACTACCGAAATTCGGAGTCGGTGACCGCAACTTTAAGAGCGTTAAATCCAATTTTCGGTTGTTATTCGCGCCTTAGTAGACAAGCAATAACAAGTTTAGGGCAAAAATCTGAGTTTACATATTCATTGTTTGATGCTGCTATGCCAACGAGACAACGGTTTGGTCGAAGTGACGGAAATATCGCTGCCGTTCAGGCGTCCGTAGCCAACGATCCAAATCATTCCGCGGCATTCTCAAGAACTGGCCCTCGCCCAGACAACTTTATGGCGAATTTTGCGTAAAGATCTTGTTTTACACCCATACAAGATCAAGCTGACTCAAGAATTGAAGACGATGGACTATTTAACGCGACGTTCGTTCTCCGATTGGGCTCTGGAGAAAAAACGCCAAGATGATGAATTTCATCGCAAAATCATCATCAGTGACGAAGCTCATTTTTAGCTCAATGGGTTCGTCAATAAGCAAAATATGCGTTATTGGTTTGGAGAAAATCCACATGTGCTTCCTGAATCACCACTTCATCCACAAAAAATAACTGTTTGGTGTGGTTTGCATGCCGGGGGCGTCATTGGGCCATATTTTTTCGTCGACAATTACGATCGTCACGTTACTGTGAATGGCGATCGCCATGATTACCGATTATTTTTGGCCCAAATTAGAAAACATAGACTTGGACGACATGTGGTTTCAACAAGACGGTGCCACATGCCACACATCACACGTTACAATCGATTTATTGAAGAGTAGGTTTAGTGAGCGTGTTATATCAAGAAATGGACCAGTCAATTGGCCGCCTCGTTCGTGCAAATTAACGCCTCTAGACTTTTTTCTTTGGGGCTACGTCAAATCATTGGTCTATGCCATCAAGCCGACGACGTTGGAAGAACTCAGAGCCAACATTGAACGCGAAATAGCGGCGGTTACGGCCGAAATGTGTGACCGAGTCATCGAAAATTGGGGTCAACGATTCGAGCGCTGCCGACATGCCCGCGATGAACGAACGAACGAAGTCGAGTTCCATTCATAAATGTTTTGATTGTATTTCAAGTCGATCATAAAGTTTTGGAAATATCTCAAATGGTTTGCGTTTTATTAAAAAAAAAACTTGTCAAGTCCTTATTGGGAAACCCGTTATATGCCTTAGTTATAAAAAATGTATATCTTTCGTTGTTTCCTTAGTCATTTATTTATTTTATTTTCTTGTTATTTCAAAATAACATATGTTTATAATATCTTTTTGAAAACACTTTTATTTTTTCCATATTTTCTTGTTTTCATATAAAAACTCAAAACTTTGTATTCCTTTTTTAAAGCCTTTTAAACGCAACGTAAGGAAAAAATTTAAAAAAGAAAAAGAAAAATAAGAAATCCGAACAACATACATGTGCAGTTGCTATTTCAAAATCATCTAAAAACACAGATGTTTCTTTATATATTTTTTTTTTTGCTACTAGTTGTTGTGTGTTTTTCCCCTTCAAAGGACTAAAAATAATATAGTATTTTATATACATTCCGCTTCTAGAATTTCTTATAGCAATATAAAATTTACAAAAAGATATACTGTTTCTTAGTTCATTTTTTAGCATAGAAAAATCCAAGTAAATATGAATTTATTAAATATTCATTGAATTGCTTTAAGTAAAATAAAGTTCCTTTTTTCCACAAATACAATGAGAGGAAAAAAAAACTGCGCAAATATGCTGAACTATAATATAACAATAATAAATACATACATTCGGTATAACTCTGGGGGAAAATGTAATCTAGGAATATTGTATGGAAAATGAAAAACAGTTCACAGAATTGAGATGAATATCAGGGTAGAAGATTGCAAATAGATTTTAATCAAAAGAATCACAATATCCAGATAATATTGTATGTATATGTCAAACTTTATTATTGACATCAATCTTTCAATATCGGTATAAATATATTTGTAGTAAATTTATTATATTTATACCTGTAACTATATTCAGCTGTTCATATTTCATATTATTGGTTTCATTTCGTACCCTGTTATTCTGTTTTCTTCAAATTTAATAAATATGTAGCATATAAGTGTGCGTTTCACTCATATTAAACTTTTGTAAAATGCAAAATCGTTTTCAGACATACTTTTGTTTGTGCATACAAAAATGCTTTTATTTATTTTTAAAAAGTTACATTTCATGGTTACTTTGTAGTTTAAAAAATATTTTATATTTTTATTGCATTTATTGTTATTTTTGAAAATAAAACATATGTAAATATGAAGAAAGCAACAAATATTTTTAATGTTAAAATTGAAGAGAATATATATTAAAAACTATCTTGGATAAAATAAGTAAATTTAGAGCAGCTAGTTGTTAGCGCGCTAGCTTACCAGTGCGGCGCTAGCGAGTTCAATTCCCTCCAGAGGCTACAATGAGCCGATAGCCTTCATTGCTAGTGCTCGGTTAGAGTATAAGGATATAATTTGTAATTACACATTCAGAATATTATGTAGTTTAATAACAAATTTTTCAGTTTAGTTAAAAATAATTTTTTAAAGAAATATTTATTTTACCTTTTTTTATACATTTATTTTAAATGATTTACTGTCAATTACCGATAATATTAAGTTTCATTTATATATTTTATTTGTTTGAAATTTAATAAAAATTTACCCACAAAACGGAAATTTTTAGTTTATTTATTTTCGTTACACTCACCAAAATAAGTCTGTAATGGCAACTGAAAACTATGCTGTTATTACGGGAAATTCTGCTCATATGAGCCCAGCGGTATTTTTTGCTAATCATAGCAACACATGTCTGCTGACGTGTAGTACAATGAAATTAGTAGAAAAATTAGTAGCCGGTACTAAATTTTAGTAGACTTTTGTAAAGTGGAATTTAAAATCTGTTTGCTAAAATCAGCAAAAAAAAAAATTACTAAATTTTTTTAATATTAGTAAAAAGCTTTGAATTTATTTATTTTATCGAGCATCAAAAATTTTGAATATATTTTTTAAAAAACGAATTAATCATTTTGTTTTAATTTGGTAATTTCTGTTTTGGAAAATATTTTGGTCAATTTTTTTTTTTTTTTTAATTTTTAGGTAAAATTTTAATTGTTTTTAGGGCGTATTTTTAGAACTAAAAAACATTTTTAGTGCTATTTTAAGTGGATGTCCTCTTTTTAGACATGAGTCGGTAACTTCGCTTCCGATCACTTTTTTAATATATGTAACATTTTAAGGAAATTTAAGTTTGTAGGTGTAAGTTTTAATTAGAAATAAAATTTCCTTCAATAACCACTTTTTTAAATTAGTAAAATTTTTTTGCTAATTTTAGCAAATCGGTTTTCAAAAATTTGTAAAATGATTTCTGAAATTAGCAACAAAAATTTGTAAATATTCTGTAAAAATTCTGTAATTTGTAAAATGTAAATAGCAAAAAAATTTGCTAAATAATAATTTTTTACTAAAAATAAGTACAAAAATAGTAGAGTGGGATTGAAACCCGTTTATAAATTTTTCTACTAACTTTTTTTTTTTGACATTATAGGCTCCAGGATGAATGCAGTGTCTACCACCTGTAGTGACAAATTATGTGGGATAGTCAGGCAGCACTTCATAGCTTTGAAGTGTCATTCAGTGCATTCAAGCATAGTGATGGCCTGTAGATGGGCCCTAGGATTGGTAATGGAATTCTATACAACTCGATTGTGTCGTGTACCTGGGCACTGTAACTGACAGGGTAATGAGATAGCGGATGGACTGGCCAGACAGAATTCGGATCTGGACCTTATATATGGGATTGTGGTAACCCCACATTATGTCACTACTATGGGCTGATCTGCTAATAAATCCATCCATATTAATAAATGTAGGTATAGTACACATATGTATATCAATCGATCCATCAACGTAGTAACCCAACTCATGAAGGACAGTTTCCACTGCAGGTTTCTTGATGTAACCGTTGTGCTTGAATCTAAGCAGCTGGTTATAATATTATATGTATGTTATAAGACATTTTTGAAATACAACCCCCCAGGGGAAAATGATGATTTTTTATGGGTAATTGAACTGATCATTTTTACATGGGTGACTAAACTGATACATTTTTTTTTAAACAAGACAGTTTATGGCAATAAATACCAAAGTCTTGTTTAATTTGATTTATAATTAATCACTGATTGTTGTCAGTATTTAATAGTTCCATAATTATTATGCTTTTTTTATAGTCAGAATTTTTTGTTACTGCACTCAGAAAAAAAAAACTTAGTAGAAAAATTTGTAAACGGTTTTAAATCCCACTTTACCATTTTTGTACTGACTTTTAGTAAAAAAAAACTATTATAAAGTAAATTTTTTTGCTATATAAATTTTAAAAAATACAGAACTTTTACATAATATTTACAAATTTTTGTTGCTAACTTCAAAAATTTTATTTGTAGATTTTTCCGGTATCGAACCTAGACATCCAGATTCATAATTCACACTCTTGCTTAATTTAATTTTCTTTTATATATTTGTAATTTAAAAATTTTAATATTTTATTTTGATTAAAAAAATATATTTTGTTTAATGTTTGCCTTTACCGGGATTTGAACTCGGAATTTCGGAGTACTGAGCTACCTCTCTGCACACTACACCACAAACACTTATATATTTTGATGGCTAATTTTGAATTTAAACAATTTGTTATAAAAACAAATATTAGAATAACATTTTTTTATCAATACCAATCATTAGTGACGTCTATTATCACAACAATCCACAATCCGGTTGCTTCCACTGAAACCCTAATTAAATGATATATTTGATCAGAATAACCGTACTTGTAGTTACCACTTTTGAATATCGACAATTTTTTTTAATAAATTTGATAGCAGATTGTACCAAATTTCTAACATACCCAGCAAAACCACACATTACCAAATAATGGGTAAAGTAATGTATAGCCATAGGGGCCGATGGATAACTTTACAGGCGATGAGCCTCAAAGTAATGTATATACAAATTACTTTAGAGGTGATAATCTAAGGAGTTACTTATATGGCTACGAGAATGGAAAAAGTAATGTGTCTAAAAATTGATTTTTAAGAAAGAGGAATTTTTATTAAAAAATATTATTACATATATTTTACTTAAAATATTTGTAATTAAAAATAATGTGGTCAAGATGGGAATCGAACCAGGGAACTCTGGTTGCCAGCCAAGAACTCTACCCACTGAGCTATCGACGCATATAGTATTTGATTGCTTTAAACTTAAATGAATTGTTGCGCTTCGTTTTTTCGCTAATGTTATCAAAAAAACATACATTACCCTTTTGCTTACAAAAAAAACACAAAGTAATGTATCTAAAAATAGATTTTCAAAAATATTTCAATTATTACTTTACATTAATAAGTCATATATTACGCAATCAATAATGAGTAACCCATTACTGTATGCTTGCAAATAATGTAAAAGGAAACGAGCTATGATTACAAGGTAAGTTTGCTGGGTATTTACTAAATAAATGGTTGCTTCCACCGAATTTTATTTTTAAAGATATTTGGAAATATCAATAATTGAATAATATTATTGATTTTTAGTTTCTTTTCCCTTTTTTTAATTTCCAATAAAATATTTTTGGTTTATTAATGGATTTTAGGTTATTCCAAATAAAATTAAATCCTTACAAGTAAATGTTAATGGTTTTAATCGAATTGCAACCAATCTTTTCTCTGAGTGTAGTTTGAAAAAAGGCATAGGAAGTGAAGATACTTTTCACAAACGACTCATGTCCAAAAACAAAATAAAAAACTTTTTAGTTCCAACAATCAGCCCTTAAAACATTTAAAGTTTGAACTTAAAATCTAAAAAATTTACTAAAAATATTTATCAAAACAAAAATTTGCAAATTAAAACAAAATGATAAATTTGTTTTAAGTATTTTTTATTTATTTGTTTTTTTTAATTTTTGTCTAAAATATTTTTTGAAAAAAAAAAAAATAATAAAAAATCTTGTTCGATAAAAAAAATATAAATTCGTATATTTGAATTTTTAAGAGAATTTCAAAAGAAATTAGCAACTTTAAAGCGTAACAAGTGTATCTAAAAATAATTGAGTTAATTTGTGTATTTTAATGAGTTATTTTTAAAAATTAAAGCTTTGCTATATTTTACAATTCATTGAGTTTATCGCAATTTTCTAAAATTTATCAGCGGTTACTAATTATTATAAAAAATTAAATTGTACTAATATTACTGATATTTAGTAAAATTTATTGCTGATTTTAGCAAACCAATTTTAAATTCAATTTTACAAAAAGTTTACTAAAATTTGGAAGCGGCTACTAATTTTTCTTCTAATTTCATTGTACTACACATCAGCAGATATGTGTTGCTAAGATTAGCAAAAAATACCGTTTGGCTCAAGTTAGCAAAATTTCCCGTAAAAACAGCAACATTTTCAATTGCCATTACAAATTTTTTTCGGTGAGTGTACAGTATGGTTACAGCCAATGATATTAAAAAATAGAAATAAAACTTGATTGTAAAACAATTACTTGATTGTGGCAACCATACTCGAATGCATCAAGCATAATATAGTAACAGTGGTCATGTTGAAACCATGTTTTTTCTCTGCGTGGCATAACCACGGGAGCTGGGTTATTTAGGTTTACACCGAAAATTTATTTGGTTTATTGTTACTTATTTTCTGTCCACGGGAGCCCTGAGCTCTATAAACTTGCATTTTTTCTGTGTGCTCCCTGTATATGTAATGAAAATATGAGAGTGCGTTTACGTTAACCTTCGGTTTATACACTCAGGAAAAAAAGTTAGTAGAAAAACTTGTAAACGGTTTTCAATCCCACTTTACTGCTTTGTACTGATTTTTAGTAAAAAAAATTTATTATTTAGCACATCTTTTTGCTTTTTACATTTTACAAATTATAGAATTTTTAAAGAATATTTACAAATTTTTGTTGCTAATTTCAGAAATCATTTTACAAAATTTTGAAAACCGATTTGATAAAATTTGATAAAATTGATAAAATTTACCAATTTAAAAAAAGTGGAAATTGAAGGAAATGTTATTTTTAATTAAAATTTACACCTTCAAACTTAAATTGCCTTAAAATGTTACATGGATTAAAAAATATGGATCGGAAGTGAATATACCGGCTCATGTCTAAAAATAGGACATCCACTTAAAATAGTACTAAAAAGTTTTTTTGGTTCTAAAAATCAGCCCTAAAAACAATTTAAATTTGATTATAAAAGTAAAAAATTTACTAAAATATAAAAAAAAAAAATGGTAAAACAAAACGATAAATTCGCTTATGGTTTTAGAATTTTCAAGCCTTTGATTTTTGTTTTTAATTTTGTCTAAAATATTTTTTGAAAAAAAGAAATAAAATAAAAAAATTTTGATGCTCGATTAAAAAAGATAAATTTGAAATTTTGTACTAATATTAATAATACAAGGTGGCGCAAAAGTAATCCTCCTATCAGAAAATGCTATAAATTTTGCGATTGGCCCCTAATGTCAGTTTTGTTTTGACATTTGTGTAGTAAACACATGCGAAATACACGTTAATAAACAATGTTACGCTACACTGCTCCAGAACGCGGAATATTGGTGACTATTTATTTGAGCAATAATGAAGATGATTTTTCATCAAAAATAATCATGAGTGATGAGGCCCATTTCTATCTTAGCGGGTACGTAAATAAGCAAAATTTACGCTTCTGGGGCACTGAAAATCCGCGTGTAACCCACGGAGAGCCATTACACCCGCTCAAAGTCACTGTATGGTGTGCTGTTTTCGCTGGAGGAGTCTTCGAAGACGTCGCGGGCCAAACGGTTACTGTGAATGGTGAGCGCTACAGAGCAATGATCAACGAGTTCTTTTTGCCGCAACTTAATGAATTTGGATTGGAAAACATGTGGTTCCAACAGGACGGTGCAACGCCACACACTGCACGTGCCACAACCGATATGCTGAAGGATGCATTTCCCGGGCGCCTAATCTCCCGTTTTGGCGATTTGCACTGGCCAGCAAGATCGCCTGATTTGACCGCTCCAGACTTCTTTTGTGGGGCTTTTTGAAATCGCGGGTTTATGTCAACAAGCCTCAGACTCTTGCAGCTCTTAAAGACAATATCCGTCAAGAATGTGAGGACCTATCGCCGGAAGTTTTGGCCAAAGTGATGGAAAATGCCATAAAAAGGGCTCAAATGACAATCAACTGTGGCGGCGGCCATTTACATGACATCATATTCTCGACTTGATGTAAAAAAAAAATTAAAAGACCAAATAAAAATAATCCACAAGAAGAATCAAAGTTTTTCATTTTTTTTTAAATTACAGCCAAAAAACATCGGTAGGTTATTTTTGCGCCACCCTGTATTTAGAAATTTTTTTTGCCGATTTAAGCAAACCAAATTTAAATTCTACTTTACTAAAATTTAGAAGCGGCAGCTAATTTTCCTACAAATTTCATTGTACAGCAGACATATGTTGCTAAGATTAGCAAAAAATACCGCTGGGCTCAAATTAGAAAAATTTCCCGTAATAACAGCAAAATTTTCAGTTGCCATTACAGGCTTTTTTTTGATGAGTTTAATTACTCCATTGATTTCTGGTTAAGAACAAGTTATCGACCTGAAGGCCGCAACATCCAGTTCACAAAAATTATTTCCCGAAATTCGCTAGAAAATATTCGGATCCGCCCTTTTCTGCCACCCTAGGTTGCGTGCAGTGAGAGACTGGCAACTATTGCACTTTTTATTATTATCTTAAATTAAAAAACAATTCCAATTATTTGTTTTGATATGAAAAATCCCTCATAACCTTAATTTAATTTTCTCATATTTTTTTCGTTTGTATTTTATCATACGCGTTGTTTACCTACTTTGGCAGTTAACATAGCATTATATCAATTTTCATGCAAATTTTATAATTCCAAATAACTTCCCCTCTTAATGAAATAAACTCTACTTATAGCACAAATATGCTATGCTTTTTTTCGTATGCAAATAAATAGCAAATTATTTCTGCAATATTTGTAATCAAAGCCAACGAGTAACTAGCTAATGTAAATTTTTATCCAAGCATTGAATTGCATAGAAATATGCAAATGTTAATAATATGCAAAGTATTATAGTGGTGCATTATTACTTTTATTAAATGCATGCTCTTGCAAAATTCTGTTTAATGTTCACGCATGTCATGTATACAGTTCAAGGATATAACATGGATGAAAGTAGGTTTAGTTTATATAATGTTGGCATGGAAAATAGGAAAATTATGTGAAAATGTTTGTGTTATAATTAAAAACTATGTATATATTTTACCAAAATATTGTAACTTAATAATAAATATAGCCACACATTGTTGTAGGAAATTTTAATATTTATTAAAATATTTTTTATAAATTTGTAATAAATTTGGTTAACTTTTAATGTTAATTTTAATTAATTTAAAAACTCTTATCAACCATCCTGTCTTTGTTTTAGCTGCTTTAATAAATTTTGTATTTAAAATGTTAATAAAAAAAATGTGGTTGAAAAACATCATTTAAGCCTTTTTGGTGTTCTTTAAAACTTTCTCGTAGTATCTTACCATACTTATCTTGTCTACCTTATTCTTTTGGTATTTCTTACATTTTTATACACATATTAATGCTTTTTTTTTTTTTTGTTGTCTACTTTAGATTCTGATTATATTATGCTTATTATTACGGTTAAACACGTAATTTACCCTTAAAACGTGTTTTATACGTTAAATGTTGGCAACAATTTACATTTCAGCTAATTCAATGCTGTCAAAATGCTTTTGTTGTTAAATTATGGTTGTTGAAATGTTAATTGAGCTTTAGGCGTTACCACAATGATTTCTTTTACCATCTAGAATGTTGTTAGTTGTTTATTTATGAGCTCATTTAAGAAGGGAAGAGACAAAATGGGCCAAATTATGGCAAAGGAAATTGCTTGTTTTATATCCCTTTTGTTTTAAATGGAAGAGGAAATTATAATTATAAATAAAAAGTTATGCTATAAATTTTTTTATTTACATACCAATCGCTTAATTTTGTTTGAAATCAATAAAAATAATAAAAAAATAAGATATAATATAATAATAAAGAAAAGTTAAAACGGTAGTGTGATATAGGGCAAAGTGATGTTAAATAAAAAGAAAAATAAATCTGCCTTTAAAAATATTTCAAGAAATTTTGTTTTCATGAAACGATAATTTTAAACGGTTGAATGTCTAATCTAATAATATCTTTTATTTCATCTTTGTCTTTTTAATAACTAATTTATTTTTTGAGCTTAAGGTTAATTTTTTTATAAAAAAATATTAATTATTTTTCAATATTTCGCTACTCTATTGGTAGCATCTTCAAGAAATAAAAATTTGTCATATTTATTATTTCCTGTAGAATTTACACATTGAAGTAGCGAAATATAAAAAATAATTAATATTTTTTATAAAAAAAAGAACCTTAAGCTCAAAAAAATAAATAAGTTACAATACAATTATTGTAATTTGTCAAAAATTGTATAGAATTTGCATTTTTTCCCAAAAAAATATGAATTAAATTTAATAATCATCTTTATATTTGTTTAAAATTGTTTTAACTCTTTGTGGCCTGGGGATAAAATAGACCCATGAAGCTCAATTAAAATAATGACTCCTGTTTTCTTAAATTTTCAATTTATTTGAACAAGTGTTCCACTTGATAAAAAATTACCATTTTATATACACTCACAATATTATTTCGTTAAAAATAATCTAAAATTCATATTAAATTAATCGAAAATACAATCAAAAAGAGGACTACTGATTTTTCATTATATTCAGCCCATTTTGTTGTTTATTTTCAATCATTGTTTAATAATCGACTTAAGTAGTAAAAGCAATCGAAAGTAGTTTAAAATAACCATAAATTTTTAACTGACAAAAAGTAGAAAAAAAAACGATTTTTGTGGTTTGTTTTTCAAATTGAAATTTTTTTTATTTGTATGTAATTTTACAAAACACAACACACACAGATGTACATACGTAACATATATATTTTTATTTTCTTTGTGTATCTATATTTGAAAAATTTGTTGTAATTTTTATTGAAATAATTTTGTATATAAACAAACTGTTTTGGTTAAAATACAAAAAGGAATTATATGAATTTATATTTTTAAAAACAGAACACATAAAATTTTTACATTTAACAGAAAATATCAACTCCTACTGAATATCTATAAATTTTTATAGTTTGTTTTTTGAATGACTGATTTAAATAGTTAAAAAATATATTTCTATGAATTTCAATTGATTCTTCGTTTAAAATCAAACTTTACGTATTGCTTTTTATATAAACTACATTCGCTAACGGAAAATATATTGTGAGTGTAATATTATCCGTATAGGGTTAATGTTTCGGGCTTAAGTGCTATGGGAACACCGAAGGAGGATGTTGCGATATGTTTGAGAGATAGAAAACACATACATACATTGATGTTACCGGTCATTGGAGATCGAACCCCTAACTTTCTGTTGAACAGTCCAACATGCTAAACATTACATCACAACGCTCACAAAATTATGCTTGCTGCATTCGGATGCAGTGGTAATCACGTTATTGATTTATAAATGGGTTTTACATGTTCGCAACCATAACTTTATGGCGTTCAAACGTCCGCTGTCATGATTCGTCTCCGATTTCTTGTCCGATGAAAAAAAATTTACTTTGTCCCAAAATTGGCTAGATATCAGACGACTATATATAAATGTTTATAACCGAACACTTACCACACATATAAAAATATAGTTGAATATGATTAGAGATTCGAAATTATCACAGTATTTAACGTAATGATTATATATGTGATTATAACTGACCATATTATAAACACTAAATAGAAATCGCATTATGATTACTAGGCGGCAGAATATAATCACTAAGAATATACTTTAATAGCTAGGATAATAATATAATAACTTTGAATCATATTCTAATCACTAGGATCATAATATTATCACTAAGACAATAATAGGATCACTAGGATGAAAATATGATCACTAAGATCGTTCTATGATCACTAGTTCCAGAATATAACCACAAGAATCATTATATAATCTTTACGAGTTGCAATTATACGAGGGCGGCTCAATCCGTCCGTGACTTTTCGAACTTCCCTCGTAGTTATATGAAATGCAATACTGCTCCCATCATGTACCACCTGTAAATAGACTACTGTCACATTTGGAGCAAGTTCCGTTATATACTTTGCGTTTAACAGCTGTTCAAAATATATAACCTCGTAGATTTTTTTTAAAATGCAAAAAAGTGCATTTCGACTGCTTATTAAACATTATTTTTTGCGAAAAAAACGTCAATCAAACCAAGGAAAAGCTTGATAAATACTACGGGGGATCTGCACCATCGATTTCAATGGTAAAAAAGTGGTTTACTGACTTTCGTTGTGGTCGCACAAGTACAAATGATGCTGAACGTTCTGGACGGCCAATTGTGGTCAATACACCCAAAAATGTCGAAAAAATCCACGATATGGTGTTGGCCGATCACAGAGTAAAAGTACGTGAGACTGTTGATGTCATAGGCATTTCATATGGCAGTGTGGTTTTGATTTTTAATAATCAGTTGGATTTAAGAAAGCTGTCTGCAAGATGGGTGCCGCGTTTGCTCCCAATTGACCATAAACGTAATCGTGTGACAACTTCAAACGAAATGGTTCGATGGAAAGAGATTTAGCACCAACGATGTAATGATTGATCAAACAAATGCCAATTACATGGACCTCGAAAAATCCTATTTTTTGGAAGGGATACAAAAATTACAAAAACGTCGGACTAAGTGCATTGAGCTAGAAGGAGATTATGTTGAAAAATATTTTTTTTTTTTTTTTGCAAAAACTATGTTTCATTCAAAAAGTCACGGACTTATTAATCCGCCCTCGTAACATTATACTCCAAATTACCATATCATTTTGATAATAATAAAATAATGGTCACTTCATTATCACACACAGAAAAAACTAAAATCCACTTTCAATTAAATTATTTGTAAATACAATTAAAAATTTAATTAAATTTGGAACAGCACAAGAATTTGTTATATAAATCAATTTTTTTTTAATTAAAATTTTCAATTTTTTTTAATCATATCAATTAAATTTTTGATCAAAAATATTCAACATTTTCAATTAAAGTTTCAATTATATCAATTATAACTTTAATTAAAGTTCTAACCAAAAATTAATTTAAATATTAATCAAATTTTTAACTGAAATTCCAGCATTAAATCAGTTAGAATTTTAATAAAATTTTTTAATTGAAATTCCAGATTCAAATCAATTAAAATTTTAATCAAATTTTCAATATTTTTGTTCGTCAAACATATATAATTTCTAAATACTTTGAACTAAATAGTTCATAGGAGTACCATGTTACATTTGAGGTTCCAATAGCACCACAAAAAAAAAATACTATGGTACCTTGGAAAACTTGATTCCTTGATTTAATTTTTAAATTCGATAAATTTTGATTTAATTTTTAAAATCGATTTGCAAAATTCTGTTCATTGTTTAAATAATTTTCTACTTTATTCAATTAATATTAAATTCTGAGATTGATTCTTTTTATAGAATCAATCAAATTGATAAAATTTAACAAATCAAATAACCAAAAATCGTTCCCGAACAGAATCATAAAACACATTATTTAATCCAGTCAAAATCGAAACATTGATCGAACCATTCACTCAGAAAAAGAGTTAGTGGAAAAATTTGTAAACAGTTTTCAGTCCCACTTTACTATTTTTGTACTGAGTTTTAGTAAACAAATTATTATTTTGTAAATCTTTTTTCCTATTTATATTTTACAAATTACAGAATTTATACAAATTAGTAAAATTTACTAATTTTAAAAAAGTGGACATTGAAGGAGTTGCTATTTCTAATAATTTAAATTTATACATACAAATTAAAATTGCCTTAAAAAGTTACATAGGTTGAAAAATGGGATCGAAAGTGAAGATAATTTTCACAACCGATTTATGTCCAAAAATAAGACATGCACTTTAAATAGCACTAAGAACTTTTTTAGTTCTAAAAAATTTACTAAAAATATATTTGAAAACTAAAACTAGGAAATTAAAACAAAATGATAAATTCGTTTATGTTTTAACTATTTTTAAGACTTTTTATTTTTTTTTTAATTTGTGTTTAAATATTTTTTGAAAAAAATAAATAGAATAAAAAAATGTTGCTCGAAAAAAATAAATAAATTTGTATATTCGAATTCGTTCGGCAATTTTAAAAGAAATTTGAAGCTTTAAAGTGTAACAAGTGGGTTTAAATAATTATTTTTAATAAATTAAAATTTTGCTTTATTGAGTTTACAGCAATTTACTTTTTACTTATTTTTTCACTAATTTGATTGTACTTATAATAATAATTTATTGCTGCTTTTAGCAAACCGATTTTAAATTCCACTTTAAAAAATGTTTACTAATATTTAGTAGCGGCTACTAATTTTTTCTACTAATTTCATTGCACTACACGTCAGCAGACATGTGTCGCTAAGATAAGCAAAAAATACCGCTGGGCTTAAATTAGCAAAATTTCCCATAATAACAGCAACATTTTGAGTTGCCATTACATACTATTTTTGTGAGTTTTGTTTGATATAAAGTGATTATGATTTTTTCATAGATTCATAAAATTAATAATATGAAATAAAATAAATTATCGAGCTCTGCATTAAAACCTATACGTCATTAATTAAGCAGAAGTAGCTTTCGATTATCGATCAGAAAAATCTTACAAAATTAAATTTTTTTTATCAGTAAATTTTCAAATCTTAAGCTAAATCCCCTTATCTGGCAACACTGATGTACATACGGTCTGTTGCATACAAACTCGACATTGACAATGTTATTCTTGTAAATTTAAATTTAAAAAAATCAAGTTGTGACGCTTTTATTAATATGCGTAATATTAACAATATTTTTAATATTTTTTTTTGTTTAGGAATTTTAGATGCAGTTTTGCAATTTAATAATAAAAGTTAAGATATAAATAAATCAAAATAATATGACTTTTTATGTGTTATCAATATTATTTATTGTAAACTAGAATATTTTTTACTTTACGTTCATTATTAATTAAATATTTTATTCATATGATTAAACTTTTAATTGAAAATGAACAAAGAATAAAAAAAAAATTAATTAAAATTTTTTTGGTAAAAATTTTTTCTGTGTAATATATTAACTGTATAAAATTTACTAACTAAACTAAACTTACAATTAAGGATTTTAAAAGTGATGTCAGCTTAAGGTTTATTTTTTTGCATTTCATTTAGAAAGTGAATAAATAAATAAACTTACATTCATTAGCATGAATGATTTTTTGAAGACCCATCTATTATCTCTTTAGCGTGTCTAAATATGCGTGTTTTTTCAAAGAAAAGGTCAAATTTAATGAGATTTTTTATGTGAAAGTATAAGGTATCAAAACATATTTATTTTTCGTAAGCTATTTTTACTTCTACGGTAAAAATGTGTATTTATAAAAACCTTTTATCGAATTAACAAAATTCAATTAAAAGGGGCTAAAATTATATTTTATATCAAATGCCCTTTTTTTTAATTAAAGCAATATCTCAATAACTGATTGATGTGTAATCACAATTTTCAATTTTAAATTTTTGCACATAACCAAAATACTATATTAAACTAAGTGCGTCAAAAGTTGTCTTTTGTCAGTTTAGTTTTTCCAAAATGAAACACTAAAATTTAAAAATCGTCATGCTGTCTCATACAATCGCATCGTATGACATTGACTTGTTTTACTGCGGTGAAAAATTTATATTGCAAACGTAGTCTTGCCAAGTATTGATTTTTTTTTCAACAGTACAAATTCATTATTTTATATTGCAAATGTTTTTATTAAAAAAATTACAAAAAAGAAAAGAAGAGAAAAATTAAAGTTGAATGTACGGCCTACCTTGGGAAATGGAAAATATTTATATGTACAAAAAATATAAAGGAAAACAATGTAAAAGACAAATTCAGTGTCAAATTGTTTCTTACGGTTAATTGAGTTGACATTTAAAAGGATAAATGAAATTGTATTCAACAATATTTTATAATTGCGCCATGTTGAGGTTGATATATTTTTTATTTAATTAATTAAAAGTATCTCATTAGGGGGGGAATAAGGAAATAAATTATTAGTGTCTACTTTAAGGATGACCAAGTGTGTCTGGGAAGTTTGCTTATAATTAATTTATTTTCAATTTTAATAAAAATATTTATTTTCTTTATAATTTATGGTATTAAAATTCATTACTCCTCATATTTAGTAGTATTCGTATTATTTTTAAACATTTGAAAACTATTAAATTTGCAATACAACAATCATCCTTTAACATTATCATTATTATGATTGCTTTCAAAGAAGTATAAAAGTTTCGTGGAAAAAAAAATATATATTTTATGAGACGCTGAAGTATCATAAAAATATTTATAAGACATTAACTATAGTATTACAATAAATATGAGCGCAAATAGAAATACAAAATATACCGTTAAAAAAATACACTGATCTTTTTTTACGGCTCTTGCTAAAAGTCCAAATACTTAGAGCGATTTTTGTTAAATTACTACAAAATATCTAAACACTATTAAAATACCAAAAATCTTTAAATTTTTTTTATATTCTTCAAGAAACGAAGAAAACCGTATAACAAGACCCATGGGTAAATAAAAAGCAAAGTTTTTGTCATGTTTATGGAGGATATGAACAAGAAAACAAATACATTTTGCAAATCGTTTTCTTATTGAAGAACAATAAAATAATGACAGTTACAAAAAAACAAAAATGTTATAAAAACTGGAAAATAAAAGGAACTGTTGAAAAGAAAATACTTAAAATGATTGCAGTTTAAAAAACAAATATTAAAAATAATGTTTATTGCAGTTTAACTCAACAATTTTTCAGAGTTTTTGAATTAATGCGTAAAGCATATACTAGTCACTACACGAATTACAGGTTGGCTGAAAAGTTCCTGCTCTCGAAAAGAAAGAATACTGTTTTTGTTACGAAATATATTTTTGTATTCAATATAATCTCCTAGAAGCTCAATACACTTGTTCCAATGATCTTCCAATAATTTTATCCCATCCTTATAATGGTTTTCCGGAAGCTCTGCAAAATAACCGTCTACGGCTGCTTTCCACGAGGGAATTGTTTGAGATTTCTGAAGAGATAGTAGTCACTGGGAGCCAAATCTGGTGAATACGGTGGATGTTCAAGCAATTCGTACTTTAATTCTTTGAATTTAGCCATCGTCAAAACACTTTTTTCATCCGAATTTTTTCTCACGAATTTTTTCATCCAGCTGATCCAAAAGGCTGCAATAATATTCAGAGTTGATTGTTTTACCTTTCTGAAGATAATCAATCAACAAAATTCCTTTTGCATCCCAAAAAACTGATGCCATAACCTTCTTTGCTGATCGTTGTGACTTCACCTGCTTTGGAGCTGAACAACCAGCTTCAGTCCACTGTAAACGTTTTTGTTTCAATTTAGGATCATGGTGGTAGATCCAAGTCTCATCCATAGTTATAAAACGACGCAAAAAGTCGGTTTTATTCGGCTTAAAATGCTCAAAATTACGCCTAGAAATTTGTTTTCGATCCAGTTTTTGTTGAATTGTTAATGTGTGCGGCACTAACTTTCCAAACAGTTTTTTCATACGTAATTCTTCATGTAAAATATGGAGTACTCGTTCGTCTGAGATGCCTATGGCATTAGCAATTTCACGCTTAGTCAAACTTGGATCTTCACTAACCATATTATGTACCTGCTCAATGATTTCTGCTGTGGTTGCAGTTTTTGGTCGTCCTTCGCGTGGATCGTCTTTGAGGCTGGTACGACCACGTTTAAATTCACCAGCCCAAAATTCAACGGTGCGTTTTGAAGGTGAGGACTTCTTATACACTTCTAACAATTGTTCATAAATTTCCTTTGCTTTTAAACCCTTCAAAACAAAGAATCTAATGACTACACAATATTTAATTTTTTCCATATTTAAAAAAATCAATGACACGTCAACTTCAAATGGCTTGTAAACAAAGAAAGAATTGACAGAATGACTTGCAACTTTGTATGTGTTCTCAGGACAGTTATACCAACTTGAGAAAAAAAAATTTGGAGCTAGCAGTGCCATCTCTTGGTGAGCGCAGGAACTTTTCAACCAACCTGTATGTGAAAAATTTTACTGAAATTGCATTTAAAAATGTACATTTAAAATTAGCTGATATTTCAGTTATTTTAACTTCATAAACAGTTATTGTTACTACAGCAACTTCTGCCTCATTTTGGTTTTCATGGCTTGCATAAAAACACGCGCCAAAAACGGCGCTATCTTTAATTTCAGCGTGTTTTTTAATGTATTTTAATTTTGAAGTTTGGAATTTTAATAGCATTTGCGAACTAAACTAAAATATTTTTGACGAAAAAAGTTGGTAACGCTATTGAAATAAAAATCTAAACTAAATGTTTTGTCATTTTTTGGAAACTGGATAGGTTTATTTATAAATTGAAAAACAAAAAATTTGTAATAAGGAAATTCGGGTTCAAAAGTGGCCATTTAAAAGACGGTGAAGCTAAGAACTTCAAAATTCCTACATAATATGTTAAAGAAAAAACGTTCAATAGTGGAAAAGTCTCCGCCTAAACTACTTTGACTGTATGAATACAGAGAAATTCGCTAATTTACTAACATGGAAAGTACTCCAACCTTAACACTAAAAGTTTGCTAAAACTTGGATACATGAGAGCACAGACGAATGATTAGGGGTTTAAAAATTTTTAATTTTTTTAAATATTTAATCTAACATATGCATACAAGGGCGGGTCAATAAGTCCGTGACTTTTCGAACTTCCCTCGTAGTTATATGAAATACAACACTGCTTCCATCAAGTACCACCTGTTAATAGACTACTGTCAAATTTTGATCAAGTTCTAGCATTTACTTTGCGTGTAACAGCTGTTCAAAACACAAAAGCTCGAGGATTTTTTAAAAATGGAAAAAGTGAATTTTGAGTGATTATTAAACATTATTTTTTTCGAAAAAAAACCGTCAATCAAACCAAGGAAAAGCTTGATAAATACTATGGGGACTCTGCACCATCGATTTCAATGGTAAAAAAGTGGTTTACTAACTTTCGTTGTGGTCGCACAAGTACAAATGACTCTGAACGTTCTGGACGGCCAATTAAGGCCAATACACCCGAAAATGTGGAAAAAATCCACGATATAGTGTTGGCCGATCGAAGAGTAAAAGTGCGTGAGATTGTTGATGCCATAGCATTTCATACGGCAGTGTGGTTTCGATTTTAAATGATCAGTTGGATTTTAGAAAGCTGCCTGCAAGATGAGTGCCGCGTTTGCTCTTAATCGACCACAAACGCAATATTGTGATAACTTCATTTCCATGGCAAAAATCCACGAATTAGGCTACGAGTTGGTACCAATTTTCAGCTCCAACGATGAAACTGTAATGTATTTATTACACATCTCTAATCGTTGATTACACATCTCTAATAATTTATCGTTGAATCAGCTGTTTCACATATTTTTAGAATCAGCTGTATTATTTTTATTTTTTTATTAGTAAATAAACAATATATTATGTATGTATGTGTAAGCATATAATTGCATGTAAATAGATAGAATAAGGATTAGATTAAAGTACCGTTATTTTAGTTTATAAGGAGACAAATTTTGTAATAAAGCATGATTCTAAATACGAAACTTAGCCGAGCAATTGGCTCTTTGTTTTCTTTTAAATAAAACCACCAGCACTCCAAGTAGTGCTTTGCCTTGGCGCTTGTTAGTGCCGGCATAAATAGTAGTGCCAGTGGCGTTTCAAATGCCGGCCAACAAAAATTAAAATCCTAAAAATAGGGAACACAATTTTTATTTATTTAAATGACCACCAGTCATTACAAAACTATTGATCAAACAAATGCCTATTTTATGGACCTTGAAAAATCCTATTTTTTGGAAGGGATACAAAAAATTGGAGAAACGTTAGAGTCAGTGTATTGAGCTAAAAGGAGATTATGTTGCAAAATATATTTTTTTGAGCAAAATAAAACTGTGTTTCGTTCAAAAAGTGACGGATTTATTGATTCGCCCTCGTATATAAATGTGGTATCGTTGGAAAGGGGGTTTGAGAGTTTTTGACTGATACTTTTTTTGGTACTTTTTGATTTGTATGTCAAAATTTCAAAAATTTTGTTTATTTTATATGGAGAATTATCTATTTACAAATTAAGTTCCTTATTAAATTTTAGCGGGCACGTATTTTTTTATTATTTTTTTTTTTTTGGTATTAGCGAAAAGTTTTTTCTTGGCAGATAGAGTTCTACCAGAACAAAGACATATCAGACTTCCTCATTTAAATAATATATCATTTTAGTGCAGTTTTTATATAGAGTTTCGAATGTCTCCGAAATGCCAATGAACATAAATCACACAAAAATTTTTGAATTTCTTACCCCTATTTCACCCCCTAGATTCCAGAGATGGCCAAAAAAGTAAGACAGGTTTTGCTTAGATTTCTTTTTTTTCTGTCACCAATTTAAATTTTATCAAATTTGGAGGTTGGGCCTTGTTAGTTTTTTTTTTTTTTTTGAATTGTTCAAAAGAGGAAAAGTCACCCGGTGTAAAAGGCTTGGCCATGCATTAAAATTGAAATAAATAAAGAAAAAAATAATTAACGAGTGGAATTTAAAAATTAGACAACATGAAGTTTTTGTTCCAAATTGAAATAAGTGCACTTAAAATAGTTTGTAACTTAAAATAACAGAAAAAGTTATTTACAAGAAATGATGTTTCATTTTAAAACCCGTCTACTTAATTTTCATTTAAATGAAATGCCTTTTGTTATTTATTTTTTAATGTTGATTAATCAACTGACACATCCGTAAGAAACAAAAGATATAATCAGTTAAAATAAATATCAAAATTTTACCTACCAATTAATAACAAATAAATAATTTTATCGTTTATTTGAAATTGTTTCTGTTTTTGTTTATTTTTGTTTTTTTTTAATCAACAAAATGTATGTATGCATGGCTATAGACACTTTTTGTGTGAATGTGTTTCTGTTTGTGTGTGTGTGTGTCTGTGTTTATGAAGTTCTTGTAATTTGAATTAAAATAATTTTGTATATCGGCAACCAATTTATATAAAAAAACAAATTGCAATTTTTTGAACAAGTTTTTTCTTTTTGAAACAGACAGCAAACAAAATTTAAATTTGAAACAAATGTTACGGACACAAATAAACTATAAATTACCGTTTTAAGGGTAAATTTTTATTATTTTTTAAACAAATGAAAAAAATAAATAAAACTGAAAAAAAATCGGTAAATGATAGTAAATTATTTCGAACAAATGTATAAAAAAGTTAAAATAGATATTTCTTTGAAAAATAAATGTTTGATCCTTTATTTTAAAATGGAACAGAAAATTTTTTTTATTAAACTACATACAGTAAACTACATAATATTCGGACTGTAGAAAACTGAAATTTAAAGAAAGATAACAATTGCAACACAAAAATTGAGAAACGATATGGAAGGAAAAAAGAACCAATGAAATTGAAACACTAGACAAGGGGAACGAAGTGGAATGAATCGTTTAATTTTTTACAATGCTATAATTCAGTTTATGAAAGATTTTTTATATTAATCCGCTGAATACGGGAAAAATAAGTAAATTTTTTTAGACGGTATCTTTTGTTTCCTTCCATAATTTGAAGATGGTTCTATAGGCACATATTGATAAAAAAAAGTTCAAAACCTTGCACTAAATTTGTAGCAAAATATGCCTAACGACAAGATCTTTATAACAAAAAAACTTAACAGTTTTTTTTCAGTAATCTTGGTCTAAAGTACACACCACGTGACTGCTTTAAAAGTCGTGGTATGTTCTTTTGTGTTGGTTCTGTGATATGTTTTTTAAGCTTAGTTGTGTGACATGTTATTTTATACTGTAATCTAGGACCGTATTAACCAGGATGTACAAAATGCCTTTTTTTAACCCGTGAACATTTCCTATCAGAATTAACCGGCCACGTGACGTGTGCTGGGATAGGTAGGTACTTTTCCCGCAGGGATTAATTTCACCAACTTATAAAATCGCCTTTTGTATAAACACTCGTAGCAACAATTATTATGAATTTTAAAAATTTTCTCTCAAAGCATATAAACTAATTATTTTTAGTTTCAAAATCATATTATACATGTATTTAAATACATATCAAAAGATTTATGTAAAAAGGCCTTAAGTCGATTTTAAATATTTTTTTACAGGTAAACGAGAAAACTCAATGTTATCGAAAAATTTTGGCAAAAATTATATGAAATATTTTATTTAAGAAAATTTTTTATCAAATTTTGTTAGGTTTCATTAAGTTTATTGCTTCATCTCTTAGGAAATAACAAAAAAATCGAGTTAGGACCTTTTTACATTAAGCCATTGATATTCCAAAATTTATTCTTGAAATACTTACACAAAAATATTATATAGGAAGTTAAGATCTAGAAACGTACCTGCAAAGAAATTAAAAAAAAAAATAAATAAAATTAGATTGGATATAAAAAATGTCATGTTTCGTTAATATTTTTGTTTCTTCCGATTAATTGCAACAATCAGGCAACACTAGACTAAATTTAAAAAGCATATCGTCAGCTTATTATTGGTTTCAACCATATGCCAAAAAGACGATATCGAGACAACCAATATGGAAGGTTTACATTCATTTTTCTTTATACGAGAGCGGATAAATAAATCCGTGACTTTTTGAATGCAACACAGTTTTTTTTGCAAAAAAAAAAAATTATTTTTCAACATAATCTTCTTTTAGCTCAATACACTTATTCCAACGTTTCTACAATTTTTGTATCCCTTTCAAAAAATAGGCATTTGTTTGATCAATAATTTCATCGTTCCTCCGAGTCATTTCTTTAGGTTTGGAAATAGAATATAGTTACTGGGGGCTAAATCCAAAGGATATGGCGCATGAGGTTCCAATTTGTAGCCCAACTAATGGAATTGTGCCATTGAGACCACACACGTGTGCACCCGTGCATGTACCAATTGAGAGCAAACGCGGCACCCATCTTGCAGGCAGCTTTCTTAAATCCAACTGATCATTTAAAATCGAAACCACACTGCCATATGAAATTTCTATGGCATCAACAATCTCACGCACTTTTACTTTTCGATCGACCAACACCATATCGTGGATTTTTTCCACATTTTCGGGTGTATTGACGTCAATTGGCCGTCCAGAACGTTCAGCTAATTTGCACTTGTAAGACCACATCGAAAGTCAGTAAACCACAGTGGTGCAGGGTCCCCATAGTATTTATCAAGCTTTTCCTTAGTTTGATTGACGGTGTTTTTTCACAAAAAAATAATGTTAATGAGCAAAAAAATAATGTTAATAGCACTTTTTAATTTTTAAAAAATTCACGAGGTTGTATGTTTTGAACAGCTGTTAAACGCAAAATAAATGACGGAACATGCAGAAAATTTTACAGTGGTCTCCTAACAGGTGGTAATTGATGGGATCAGTATTGCATTTCATATAACTACGAGGGAAGTTCGAAAGTCACGGACTTATTGATCCGCTCTAGTATGTACATGATAAATATTTTTTCTTAATCACTTTACAAAAAAAAAAATTATTTGTGCTGCATATCAATTTTAATTTTTGAATTTGACTTTTTTGCGGCATATTCATAAATTTATATGATCCTTAACCCTACGATTCATAACCGGGTACCCGTGTACCTTTTTTGACTTTAAAGTGCTGCTGTGCCTATAATTTTTGAGATATGGACATAAAACTCCGAATCATGAGAGATTTTGGCTAAACTAAGATTTAAATACGAAAAAATTCAAAATATTTTCAATATTTTCTTTAAAAAATGATTTTAAATGTTTTACCCCCATAAACACACAACCGGGTCCCCGGGTACCCTAATGCAATTCCTATGTAAATGCCTGACATGTAAATGAAAAAACGTTTTTTTGTGTTGTTTTTATTGGAAATAAATGTCTTTTTTATTTATTTTATCATATTTTATATATATTATATTATAATTCATCCGAATCACTATCGTTGTTATTGTGGCAATTGTAGCATTTAGTAATTGTTATGGCGTGCTCATCGCATATCGGCGTGCTACATATGCTGCAATTTTTTCTAGTTTTTCTTCTGCGCTTATTTGGAAGAAGGTTGCACATGTAGCACACGCCCGTATGTACTTTTCTGCCCCTTTGTCGTGCTGACGGAGATGTTGACGAACCTGGTTTCCCATTCTCGTCAATTTGTGCATCATCATGCATACTAGAAAGAAGGATGACCGAGTTGGACTTCCGCTGCTTATATGAGAGCAGTGTTACGTTGTCGTAGAAGCCAAATAAACTTGGACCAACGTCTTTTTTTTTGTCTTCTTTCATCTCCGCAGGGATGTAAGCTTTGTTGCGGCGGAGTGTATCCACAATGCTGAGCTTTACTACTTTTAGTTGCCTAGCCAACGGCAGCGTCGTAAAAAAATTATCCATTGTTATATTTCGTCCGCTACCGTAGTATGGCCCAACTAAATCTCTCACCACTCTTTCGCCAACACCAACTTTACGACCAGTTTCTTGTTTGCCAGTATATATTTGGCCATGAAGTGGATATGAGTTTTTGGCATCGCAAATCCACCATACTTTTATGCCATATTTTGCTGGCTTCGAGGGTATATATTGGGTGAATTTGGTTCTACCACGGTATGGATATAATTGTTCATCAATGGTCAAATATTCTGATGGCACATAATATCTGGCAAGATTTGCATTGAGCATTATCCAAATATCGCGAATTGGCGCCGCTTTGTCTTGACGCTGCCGCTCTACCCGTGTTCTGGGGTCGTCAAACCGCATAAAACGCAGCAAATCGAAAAACCTGTTTATTCCCATGGTGGCGCGGAATATTGGGTGAGCCTGTGACGTCCACAAATCTCTTGCGTTTTCGTCATTAGAATGATTTGTGCCAGCCATCAAAATCATTCCAATGAACGCATAAATTTCGTTGATTGTAGTGTCTTTCCACTTCAACTGACGTCTATTGGGATTCGCTTCATTGTACGCATTATATGTGGCATGCGCTTTTCTATTTGTGTGGCGCACTATTATATCCACCATTTCCACTGTGAGGTATGATTTGAAACACTGCAAAGGCGTCATATTTTCAGTAATCCGCGCTGGACCACAGCGGTCTCTGAATATATTGTGGCTTCTCACTTGTTGGCAACTACGTGGTGTTCGCTGCCATTGTGTGCCGTCACGTGCAGTCATGTAGTCTGCTGGGTTTGTTGTTGGTGCATCTTCTTGCATATCATCATCTTCACTTTCATCATCAAAGAAAATTTCCTCTGGTGCGTCAATAGCAGCTGCAATTTCGTTTGCGTTGTCAACATTCAAATCTTCATTCTCTGATTCCGAAACTTCGCCAGTATAGGACACATTTCCTTCATTTTGGTCTTCCACAGGGTCCACTTCAAGGTCCTCATCTTGAGTCGCTTCCTCAAATAAACGTTGAATATATGTGCTTCTTGCTTCATCACTCAAATTCCAGTATTCCCTTGTAGACAAATATCGGTCGTTGCGGCTCATTTTTCACCAACTTCACTGTTCAAATATTCAACACAGACTGGCGAAGCAAATGAAATATTTCAATTTTACGACACAATAAACATCTGCTATCTAATTCAAAAGCAATTAAGCAAGTAGGTACCGAAAATAAGCAAAATAAGCAAATAAACAACCCTTACATAAAACCAGTTTCTGCCTACTTGTGTCGCTTTAGGTACTTATATACGAACAGAAACCAGTTTTTTTTCCAAATATCAAATTTGTACAGTTGAGAACGCAAAATATAATCAACAACAAAAATATTTACAGGAAAATATTATTTTATTTCAATAAACGCAAAACAACCTACTTCGGGTACCCGGGTACCTGGTTATGAAATTAAAGGAGTTTTGCTGGTTATGAATCGTACGGTTAAATCAGTGCTCTTATTTGTTTTGATATTCATTCCTTGTTACGGCAATGCAATTAAACGGTACTGAAGAATATTTCTAAATTTTTGCATGCAACATTTGCTGTATATGGCAAATGGAGCAAAGCAATAATGCAGTATTTTCTTTTTTATATTTGTATGTTTCAAACAGCGGTGCATGCAGCAAGACAATTTTCATTAAATATCTAAATTACGGATGTAGAGCAAAGTCGATGCTGGATAGCTTACATATGATACAAGATATTGAGGATCAGGTTTGTGAAAGAGAAATGGGATATTTACAATATATTCAATCCATTCCTAAGGAATTTTTGTTACAAATATAGTCAGTAGGTCAAATCAATAATAAGCTAACGATTTAAACATTAATTAATGTATACCTTCAGGCTGCGTGTATAAATACATAACACTTTAGCATACATAACGGCAATCAATTTCAATTTTTAAATTTTATAAAATATATATTTGAAAATTACTTTTTGCACTCCTTTCAGTTTAAAAATAATAATAAAAAAAGTATAAATAAAGATGATTTTTACTTTTTTTTTAACCCAATCTTCTAATGCACTACAGGAAAATGAAAAACAAGTTTTTATGCCACGGTAAAATAAAAACTTTTGCAAAAGAAAAAAAAAATATTATATATTTTCTACGAAAAATTTTCATGCAAATGACACAACGACGAATTAAAATAATCTTTATGGCATTTGCATAACTATTTTCGTAGTTGTTTTTTTTTTATTCTTCTTTCCAAGAGAAATTTTTAGTGCTGCATGTTTTAAACATGTAAATTATTTCAGCAAAGAAAACGTACCAAGAAAACGCCTACTCTACTTTCAAAACCATACTAAAAATTAAATAAATATAAGGAAATTTCTATAATTTTGCTACAGAATGCAGAGAATTGAAGAAAAAACTACGAAAAACCCCATGATTGCCACCAAGATAAAGTTTCTTTTATTTTTCCAACTATTTGCTAAAGAAAATTTAAAGAAACTTTTTCTTTTTTTTTGTTTTCTTTTCCAAGAAAATATTTTACAATTTACATTAGTTTGATTTGAAGGCCTGCAGGTTAAAGATTTTTGATTTTGGTTTCGTTTTTTTTTTGCAATTCCGTAAAAAAAAAAAAAATTAAATTGAAATAATTCTTAGTTGTAAAAACTTTATTTTTTGTATTAGCAATGATGATGGTTTTTAGTGAAAACCTGAAATTGGAAATTGAGATTCATTTCAGTTTTTATTGATTGCTACTACCATCAGGTTTAAGTTTTAACAATTTTTTTTGTTTGTAAAACAAAAACTTATCTGCACGTATGCTGGAATATTTTTGGAAATTTGTTACAAATTAAAGTTATAGTTTTCTGACTATTTTTTTCAAGCATAATTGAAGTTAAACATTTTTTTAAAAAATGATTAGTAACACCTGGTTTGAAGTTAGAATATGATTAAAAGTTTTCTTTGTATAACAATTGATGTAAAATTTTCTAACAAAATTGAAGCATATTAAAGGTGAAATATAATTTTTTAATATTGCCTTTATTACAGAGTTATGTCATCCTTGTAAAAATGTCGTTTAAAAGTTTTTAAATTGTAAATCATGCAGTTAAAATATAAAGTAACATAAATCATTGCCTATCTTTAGGCGTTTCTGGTAAAACACTTAAAAGTTTTACAGCTTTAAGAATTTTCAAGTGTAGCTTAAGGTTTACAAAAAGTTGTAAATTTTCCCCATTCTCTTGGCTATTTGTCTTTCAAAAAAGTCATCATTATTTCAATTATTTTTGAGATATTTTTTTGAATTTCAACGTTAGCAATTTTATTATTTCTCTTCACTATTTTTTTTATATATGTTTATTTTTGTAATGAAATTTTTAACAGCCTACATAAATATTATATACAGAACATCCAATTGAAATTAAGTTTTTGTATATTTTAGTTTCATTTTTTAGCTTAAAAGAAACTATACATTAACACTAACTAACATAATTCTCTCTGTGGATGGTAGTTTTTAACCAAAAATAGCTAGTAAAAATTACGTTGTATAATAAATTTACATTATGTTTAGTGAAAGACCAAAAACTATGTATTTGAAAAATACTAGGCATGCGGGAAAATATAGTCAAATTTATGAAAGGGATAACCTTTGGCCCAAACGTTAAAGATTTCGAAAATGCTTCGACATGAATGTTATTCCAAAAGCCTGGTAAGGAAAATAAACAGTAAGTGTTTTTAAAATCATATTTTGTTGGCTACATTAGAAAAAAAACATGGTTGCAGCATGATCACTGCACTCACCAAAAAAAGTCTGTAATGGCAACTGAAAATTTTGCTGTTATTACGGGAAATTCTGCTAATTTGAGCCCAGTGGTATTTTTTGCTAATCTTAACAACACATGTCTGCTGACGTGTAGTATAATGAAATTAGTAGAAAAATTAGTAGCTGCTACTAAATTTTAGTAGACTTTTAGTAAAGTGGAATTTAAAATCTGTTTGCTAAAATCAGCAAAAAAAAAATACTAAATATTATTAATATTAGTACAAAGTTTTAAATTTTTAACGAATTTATTATTTTGTTTTAATTTGGTAGTTTCTTTTTTGAAAAATATTTAATTCAATTTTTTTTTTACTTTTAAGGTTAAATTTTAATTGTTTTTAGGACTGATTTTTAAAACAAAAAAAACTTTTTAGTGCTATTTTAAGTGGATGTCCTCTTTTTAGACATGAGTCGGTATCTTCACTTCCGATCCCTTTTTTAATCCTATGTAACATTTTAGGGCAATTTAAGTTTGTACTATGTATAAGTTTTAATTATTAGAAATAACATTTCCTTCAATATCCACTTTTTTAAAATTGGTAATTTTTTTTGCTAATTTTAGCAAACCGGTTTTCAAAAATTTGTAAAATGATTTCTGAAATTAGCATCAAAAATTTGTAAATATTCTGTAAAAACTCTGTTATTTGTAAAATGTAAACAGCAAAATGATTTGCTAAATAATAATGTTTTTACTAAAAATCAGTACAAAAATAATAAAGTGGGATTGAAAACCGTTTACAAATTTTTCTACTAACTTTTTTTTCTGAGTGTGTACTAAATTATGTTTGCTTCATTTAAATATAGTTGTCGTTTTTAACCATAGTTTTTATAGTTAATAATTAAATATTTCGTGACACAACTTCCTATTTTATAATAGTATTGTGGATAACAAGCATACCGTGGTTACGACGATAATATGATAATTCCACAAGTATAAAATGTTTGCAACAATAAATGCTTTAAACATTTCCAATCATAGTGTTGTAATAGTTTGTTTTTGAAAAACAAATTATTATAAGATTTGATAAATATCAGGCGAATAAATATAAAAAAATATAAATATTTAAACATGTACATGTTTATAAAAATATTAAATATTCTGCTAATTTGATGAACAACATTCATTACACAGAGAAAAAGTATAATCTTTAATTGTATTATCATAGTATTATCCTTATAATCATGAATATTTCTCTTACTGATCATACTATGATTATTCATTTGATCATTACTTATAATCATATTATGATCATTGATTTGATCATTACTTATAATCATATTATTATCACTAGGATGATAATATGATCATTACAAATTTCAGTCATAATATGGTGTTGTAACATTGCAAATTACGTCCCAATGTAGCAACTTACATATATGAAATAATACACCTACACGGTGGCCAACTTTGACTCTTAGGCCCAATATTTTAACTTATCTTTAAGGTGCGTGTTAGTTAAAGGTAATTTTAGCTAAAGTGAGGAATAAAGTGACCTTAAACTTTTTGGTTATTACAACTTCCTTATAAAATAAAATTAAGTTTTTTGAAAATATGGCATTACCAGAGCAAAAACCGATTACTTTTGACAAATTAAATTGGATCTTTAAAATACGTAGTGGCAACGACGTACTCTTATTTATTTATTAAATAAAAATGTTTGTTGTAAAAAATTTACATTGTCGACACCGAACACAGAAATAAACCAAACAGCAAAGATGCGGTGAAAAAACTACACGGTAACTACACTGCAGAGCAGAAAATGTGGCAACTTAAAATGCTTAAACCTTATGTTGAAAGTTAAAGGTAAAATGAACTTACCTTTAGCTTATCGGTCACTTTAAGGTTAAAGTATACTTATAAAAACGAAAAACTAATAATCTGTCCGTTAACATCCTAACTTAAGCTATCGGCAAGTTATAATAATGGGCCTTAATGTAACAAAAACTAAATACAAAAGAGATGGTAATAATTTTGTACCAACAGATACATACCTAGCTAGTATAAATACCCAACACTATCATTATAGAATATAGTTCTTGTTTGGTTAATAAAATAATTTGGATAAGTGCTTCAGATTGTGTTGCAGTCGAGGGTCTTGTTCTTTCTAGTTATCTTAGTGTATTGTGCTTTACATATGTAAGGTTATCGTACAAGAACCAAGGCTCAAATTAATATATAAGTGCATCGACATTGGTTGGCAGCTCTTTTGCAAACTTTGGTTGACTGCCTCACAGCGGCTTCGTCTGACTGCCCCACAGCGACTTCGGTTAACTGCTCCACAGCGACACGGTTGACTGCTTCACAGCGATTTCGGTTGACTGCTCCAATAGCGGCTTCGGCTGACTGTTCTACAGCGGCTTCGGCTGACTGCTTTACAGCGATTTATTGCTGAGGTAACTCACCATAAGCACAGACCGTTCGACCCGTGTGCCATCATCATATAGCCCGTGTGTAATTGCCAATACAGCCCAGGTATACTTATTAGAACAGCCCGTGCGTCAACAGTGTGTGCCCGTGTGTAATCATTGTACCGCCCGGATGTAATTGTCAACACAGCCCCTGTATCATCAGCACAGCCATTCCGTCAACATATACGCAGCCCGTCTGTCATTATCAACATAGCCGGTGCGCCATCACATATGTAATCCTTGTGTTCGTTAACACAGCCCGTGTGTCATTATAAACACAGCCAGTGCATTATATTTACGCAACCCGTGTGCCTCCAATAACACAGCCCGTGTGTAATTATAGACACAGCCAGTGCGTGATCACTCACACAACCCGTGCGTCATTTTAGACACAACCAGTGCGTCATATTTACGGAACCCGTGTGTTTCCGTTAACACAGCATATGTGTTCTTATAAAAACAGGCAGTGCGTCATCACCCACAAAACCCGTGCATCATTTTTGACACAGCCAGTGCGTCATATTCTCATTTACTTTTGATTTGAAGGGTCCTCAAGTAAACACTGTGAGCGACTAAGCTACCTCAGCTTAATGAATAAAACCCCGTTCCAGTGTATGTTATATTATAATATCATATTATAATAAAGTAATGGTAATTTCATTATTATAATATGATTACTATATTATCTTTGCTACTATGGTTGGCACAATCATAAACCCAAATATATATGATGCTCTTTGATTATGACCATGTTTTTTTTCTTTGCGTATAAAAATATGGTTTTCTAATAAAAATGTAATTTTCTTTCGATTTAAGATCATGGTTATGTTTTTTTTTCCAATATATTTTAAATAAAAATTATAAATTTTAGTACTAGTTACATCGACTTTTAAATATCGGAATATAGTAAAAGGAAATTTGAATTATCCTTTCCAAGGATTTTCCTTCTACAAGAAATTTATTTCATCATTTTGTAGTGGATATTTCAATTTCAGGTTTCAGATTTCTGTTTGAAAGGCGTTGCACCAGGTCATTAAAGGGTCACTTTTCGCCTTTTTAATCCCATTTTTACTACGCTTTAAATGGAAGTTTCAAAAGGAAAATATTCATTGAAAAATCTCATTTCATTTCCATCCTCTTGTGCATCAATTCCACCTCTCAGCCGTTCCAATTCATTTTGTTCCCATTCGAAAGTGGTTCAATTTCATTCGTTTTTCGTTGCATTATTGTGTCCTTTTCTAGTGATTCTAGTTTTCTAGTTTTTAGATCCATTCTCTTTGTTATGATCTATTTGTATTGCGTCATGAAACAAATTAGAAATCCCGAAGCAATACACATTTACACTAACGTCAACGAAATGCTGTTTATCTTCTATTATTATTGTTATTGCTTAGAAGCTTTAGTATCCTCTATTGGAATTGTATTTCATCACATAAAGTCCAATATTAAATTTATAAAACTGTGCAATTTTCGGGCATGAATAATTGGTATGCTAGCTGAATGTATTAGGTTATTATAAAGACCGTTTAAAATTAAATATTTTTTCGTCACTGTACACTCAAGAAAAAAAATCTGTAATAGTAACTGAAAATTTTGCTGTTATTACGGGGAATTTTGCTAATTTAAGCTTAGCGGTATTTTTTGCTAATCTTACCAACACATGTCTGCTGACGTGTAGTACAATGAAATTTATAGAAAAAATTAGCTGCCGCTAATAAATTTTAGTAAACTTTTTGTAAAGTGGAATTTAAAATCTGTTTACTAAAATCAGCAAAAAAAAAAATTACTAAATATTATCAATATTAGTACAAAATTAACAAATTTATTAATTTTTTTTTTCAAAAAATATTTTAAACAAAATTAAAAAAAAAAAATCAAAGGCTTAAAACTTGTAAAAACATAAACGAATTTATCATTTTGTTTTAATATGGTAATTTCTGACATGAAAACTATTTTAGAAATTTTTTTTTTTAATTTGAAGGACTGATTTTTATAACTAAAAAAACTTTTTAGTGCAATTTTAAGTGGAGGTCTTATTTTTAGACATGAGTCGATATATTCACTTCCGATCCATTCTTTTTAATTTATGTAACATTTAAAGCAACTGAAAATTTTGCTGTTATTACGGGAAATTCTGCTAATTTGAGCTCAGCGGTATTTTTTGCTAATCTTAGCAACACATCTCTGCTGACGTGTAGTACAATGAAATTAGTAGAAAAATTAGTAGCCGCTTCTAAATTTTAGTAAACTTTTTGTAAAGTGGAATTTTAAATCTGTTTGCTAAAATCAGCAAAAAAAAATACTAAATATTATTAATATTAGTAAAAAGCTTTGAATTTATTTTTCTTATCGAGCATCAAAAATTTTGAATATATTTTTTAAAAAACGAATTAATCATTTTGTTTTAATTTGGTAATTTCTGTTTTGAAAAATATTTTGGTCAATTTTTTTTTTACTTTTAAGGTTAAATTTTAATTGTTTTGAGGGCGGATTTTTAGAACTAAAAAACCTTTTTAGTGCTATTTTAAGTGGATGTCCTTTTTTAGGACATCAGTCGGAACCTTCACTTCCGATCCCTTTTTTAATATATGTAACATTTTAAGGAAATTTAAGTTTGTAGGTGTAAGTTTTATTTATAAATAACATTTTCTTCAATAACCACTTTTTTAAAATAAGTAATATTTTTTGCTAATTTTAGCAAATCGGTTTTCAAAAATTTGTAAAATGATTTTTGAAACTAGCAACAAAAATTTGTAAATATTCTGTAAAAATTCTGTTATTTTTAAAATGTAAATAGCAAAAAGATTTGCTAAATAAAAATTTTTTACTAAAAATCAGTACAAAAATAGTAGAGTGGGATTGAAAACCGTTTACAAATTTTTCTACTAACTTTTTTTTCTGAGTGTAGTTATAAGTTATTAAAACATTTCCTTTAATATCCACTTTTTAAAATTAGTAATTTTTTTGCTAATTTTATTAAATCGGCTTTCAAACATTTTTTAAATGATATCTGAAATTAGCAACAAAAATTTATAAGTATTCTGAAAAAATTCTGTAATTTGTTAAATGTAAATAGCAAAAATATTTGCTAAGTAATAATTCTTTTACTAAAAATCAGTAAAAAATAGTAAAGTGGGATTGAAAACCGTTTACAAATTTTTAAACTAACATTTTTTCTGAGTGTATGAAAGAATACCCTACAAACAATATACAAGATTTTTTTGGTTATACGTATTTCACCTATGTTTGCACTTTTTTATGGGTCATTTGTGTCCTTTTTTATAAATACCAAAAAAAAAACTAAAACTGACGTTTTAGGGGTTAAAGTATTCTTGGAACATGTTGATATAGTAAAACCTATAAACCCTTGGGGGATTTAACTATAATAATCTGTTACCTTCATGTGGCATGTAAATCATCGACGCTCGAAAATATTGTTGCACAGTATAATTTATTTGAGTGCATACTCTATGATGCATTATAGAGATTTTATAATTTTTTCAATTTTTATTTTTTTTAAAATGATAATTTTGTTAAAATTTTGTAAAAGAAAATACAATATTACAAAATTAATTAATATTTTAAAAATTTTAAAATATACTAGAGGACATCAATGCGTATGAGTAATAAATTGCATAAAAATATCAATCATACGCTTAGGTTACCAATTGTGTGGGAATATATGCGTAGAGAAGATTTTTTACTATTTTTGTTATAAAACAATGCAACTTAATTCATTTCATTATCCTCAACAGTTTAAATATATAAAGTAAATTTAATAAAGTTTACCCTACCAGCATTTTTGGGTTACTATGATGTTTTTTTTTTAAAGAATAACACTACATTTCATCACATGCCATGGTATGCTATATTTCATACGGGTTACCTTCTACTTGACTACCAGAATTTTGTAGTTTTAAGTATTATCTACTTAAAAGCACCTGGTAGTTAAAATTATTTCATTTTGTTTTATTAAAAACGAAAAGGAAAAAAAATACATACTACTGGATAAAGTGTGGAAGAGCACTCAACTACAGGTAGTAGTCTAAGTGGCATACATAAAATATAATGTGTCATTTTCATATAAAGACCATACAAAAAACATGGTCTCTAATTTATATATAGACTTAGAACCTGGAATAACAACATCATAATACGTATGTATGAGGGAGAGGCTGTTAAATAATTTGTTTTAGACAAATATTGTTTTTTGCCATATTTCTATTAAAAGAATTATCATCAGAATCTTTCTCTGCATGTGGTAGTTATACCGAATATGACCAATCATTATACCTTTTGTTCATGAATGGTTTTGTAAATATTTTCATAAGGCTTATGTGAACAATTCATACACACAGAAAACAATTCGTTTAGAAAACCATCACATAACCAACATAAAATTTTGATAAAAAATCATAATTTTATTTAGAAGAATGCAAAGTTTATAGTCACAATAAATACAGGTTGGTTGAAAAGTTCCTGCGCTCGAAATGAAAGAATACTGTTTTTGTTACGAAATATATTTTTTTATTCAATATAATCTCCTAGAAGCTCAATACACTTGTTCCAATGATCTTCCAATAATTTTATCCCATCCGTATAATGGTTTTCCCGAAGCTCTGCAAAATAACCGTCTACGGCTGCTATGGCCTCTTTATTCGACGAAAAATGCTTTCCACGAAGGAATTGTTTGAGATTTCTGAAGAGATAGTAGTCACTGGGAGCCAAATCTGGTGAATACGGTGGATGTTCAAGCAATTCGTACTTTAATTCTTTGAGTTTAGCCATCGTCAAAACTCTTTTGTGAGCAGGTGCTTTGTCTTGATGAAAAATTATTTTTTTCTTCTTTAAACCAGGTCTTTTCTCACGAATTTTTTCATCCAGCTGATCCAAAAAGCTGCAATAATTTTCAGAGTTGATTGTTTTACCTTTCTGAAGATAATCAATCAACAAAATTCCTTTTGCATCCCAAAAAACTGATGCCATAACCTTCTTTGCTGATCGTTGTGACTTCACCTGCTTTGGAGCTGAACAACCAACTTCAGTCCACTGTAAACGTTCTTGTTTCAATTTAGGATCATGGTGGTAGATCCAAGTCTCATCCATAGTTATAAAACGATGCAAGAAGTCAGTTTTATTCGGCTTATAACGCTCCAAATTACGCTGAGAAATTTGTTTTCGATCCAGTTTTTGTTGAATTGTTAATGTGTGCGGCACTAACTTTCCAAACAGTTTTTTCATACGTAATTCTTCATGTAAAATATGGAGTACTCGTTCGTCTGAGATGCCTATGGCATTAGCAATTTCACGCTTAGTCAAACTTGGATCTTCACTAACCATATTATGTACCTGCTCAATGATTTCTGCTGTGGTTGCAGTTTTTGGTCGTCCTTCGCGTGGATCGTCTTTAAGGCTGGTACGATCACGTTTAAATTCACTAGACCAAAATTCAACGGTGCGTTTTGAAGGTGAGGACTCCTTATACACTTCTAATAATTGTTCATAAATTTCCTTTGCTTTTAAACCCTTCAAAACAAAGAATCTAATGACTGCACGATATTAAACTTTTTCCATATTAGAAAAAATCAATGACACGTCAACTTCAAATGGTTTGTAAACAAAGAAAGAATTGACAGAATGACTTGCAACTTTGCATGTGTTCTCAGGATAGTTATACCAACATGAGAAAAAAAAAGTTTGGAGCTAGCAGTGCCATCTCTTATGTGAGCGCAGGAACTTTTCAACCAACCTGTAGTTTATAATAATAACACAATTTTTGAATCTCCAACCAATTTATTTTTTTATACTTTTAGAAGTGATGTTTGCAATCAATTTTGATATAGACTTGCTTAGTAGTTATAGATATAGATACTTAAAAATAAAGAATGTTTAAAAATGCTGCCAAGTCTTAGAAATTATTGAATTTTCTCTTTTAAATGTAAACAAAAAAATATTTTGTCATAAAAATATTTGAAATTTTTATATTTTTTATTTGATAAAATATTAAAAACAGCAAAAGCTAACAAATGAATTATGTGTTTGTAAGTAAAGGTAGAGCAGGGCAAACAATATTATTGCTTTATATCGCGTTCCCGCAAAGTCCATATACGAAAACAGATTTCGTACAGAGGAGGCCCAAAATGTTCAAATTGTATTTGTTTACAAAATATAAAGAAAAGTCAGGTAAGTAGCTTTTTTTTACAAGTAGTTATAGATATAGATTTATAGAGTTCGAAAAAACAAACCTTTAATTTAATATTTATAATAAAAAACAATAAGAAACGTAAAAATACATTCATAAACAAAAGAATAAAAAATGTTTAATAATAAAATCATTTAAATGTCTTGAAAAAAAAAAAGAAAAAGAAATTTCCCTTAAAAATCGCAAAAATTGTCAGTAATATGAAGAAAACATAGATATTAATTCATTAAAGTCGTTTACTTTTACCAGATTTATAGGAACACGATTTGTTTTAGATTTACATGAAAAAATCAAGCAAATATTAAAGAAGTACAATTCTTAGGGGATGAGACAGGTGAAACTATTGGTCGACCCCATTTTATTTGGACCTTGCTAGGAACGACATTAGGTTACTAACAGGGTTTCTTACCGGACACTTCGGATGGAATTATTATTTGTGGAAGATGAATCTGTTCGAATCGCCTCTGTGTCGGCTATGTCTGGAGGGAGACGAAACAACCATCCTCATTTTGTGTGAGTGTGTTGTATTGCATAAGTAACAGGAGGAAAGTTTTCAATAAGGAAAAAATGATATGTTAAATCTGCTGAAAATATATTACAAATTCAGCAGTCATGTTTGCAAATTATGAAATAAAGTGACGAGAAATTTTCTTAGACCTTTTAAAAGAACCATTGATATTTTTTTTAGTTATTTTCTAAAGAAAACCCGTTTGATTCAAAGCAATTATTCATAATGAAAATGTTTAAATCTCTGAGTATTCTATTTAAAAAAAAAATTGTATAAAAACCCCCCAACATTTTAAGAAGTATTTTCCACCGCAAAATCTTCAAATATTGAGGAATATCTCAACTAAAATTTTCATGCTCTCAGGACGTGGATGTTTCTTAATAGAAAAAATACTTAAGAATCTAAGATTTTTTAGGGAGAAAAAAGACTTCAGAATCTAAGTATTTTTCTACGGGAATAATCGTTAAAATCTGAAGGATTTTTTCAAGAAAACTTTTCCACAATCTGAAGATATTTTGTACAGAAATAGTCCTCAAAACTTGAAGAGTACTCAGAATCCTTAGGATCTGAATTTTTTTTAATTTTATCTGTAGGAAAAATCCTCCGAATCTGACAGGTTTTCAGACGGAAATCCTTCTCAAAGAAAAGTCCTTAGATTCTATAGGAAAATGAGGGGATTTTCTTCAGAAAAAAGGTCACAGGATTTGAGTGATTTTCTATAGGAAAAAGTTATTAGTATCTGAAGGTTTTTCTGTAGGAAAAGTTTCTCAGAAAATGAGGGTATCCTATAAGAAAAAGTTGTCAGAACTTGTTGGTTTTCTGTAGGAAAAAGTCCTTAGAACCTTAAGACTTTTTTATAGAAAAATGGGCTCAGAATTTAGGGATTTTTCTGTAGGAAAATGTGCTATGGCTTTTGTCAATGGGAACAGTCTTCACTATCTAAGGATCTGACAGTTTTTTTACAGATCAGAATCTAAAAATTTTTGTAATATTTTAGTATGTTTTTTATTATATTTAAAATATATCTTTAAGTTTTTTATTAAATTGATAACTAATTTATTTTTTTGAGCTTAATAGCCTTTTTCTACTGAGCTACATCTTACATCTTTTATCAATTTGCAACATCTTTCCATAAGAATTGTACAGGCCAAAAATTCTACATCTTTCTACATCTACAAAAGATGATCCTTTCTCATTTTGTTCCATCTTACATCTTTCGTTATTCTAAATGTCATCACTAAAAAAATTACAAAAAAATCGGTTTTCTTTGTGCCATCACTAGCAAGTTGACATTGCAGAATATAAATAAAAAAAAATTATTCAACAAAGGAAAATGAGCGGCACATGTAAGAATTCCATTCTTTTTTCTACCAAAAATTCTTCTTCATCATCTTTTGGAATGGCCTTTAATATTTCAATATACTGTATTAAAATTCGGGTTTGCTCTTGCAAAGCAACAACTACTGAATAAATAGCAGATGAAATATGAAAGATGTTGCCAATGTAAACACATGTTTCACGTTTTCAACATCTTCCATGCGTTTCACAAATTTCTTGTTCAGTGTAAAAAGCCTATGAGGTTCGTTTTTTATAAAAATATGTTTCTTATTTTCAATATTTCGCTACACCATTGTGTAGTATCTGCAGGAAATAATAATTATGAGAAATTCTAAACAAAATGAAAGTTTTGAAAAAATTCAAAAAATATATTCAATACAATGTTTTATTAAATTTAAATGGAATTTTTAAATAAATTCAATAATCTATATATATAAAACACAAAAATTGTTTCTACTTTTGTCCGTTATAGACTTTGAAAACATCCAACCGATGTACCCCAAACCAGTTTCATTAGAATCTTCGCAATAACGCGAAGATGGTTTTAGATCACAAAAATAATGCATTAGGCACATTCGGTCTATTCATGAAGTCGATTTTAGACTTTTGCCATAAAAAAATTTTGCCGAATTTTAAAAATTAAAATTTTTAAATATATAAATTTTCAAATGACACCAAAAAATTATAAATAAATAAATTTATAAGTAACAACTGCGTTACTTAGGTTATGTATGTCAATTCGAGCCAAAACGACTGTTCAGCGAATACCAATTCCTTTGAGATCGACCTTTAGTATTGTTAATTGTTCAAAACCACATCAAAGGGTGGTGTAATTTGCAAATAAATTAAAAACATAATTATTGCATTTGCGCATCACAAAAACACTGATATGTCATTTTCAACAGAAAGTTTTATCAGTTTGCCGCGTTATCCAGTACCAAAAAAAATCGGTTAGGGCACCTTTTTTGTAAAGTGTGGTTAAATTTTAAGGGCCGATGTTGATTTTGAATAAAACACAAATTATTTAGGAAATTATTGTCATTTCTTTTTATTATGATAATATGGTATGGTTCAATTATGTATGGAAGGAAAAATCGGCCAAATAGCCGCCGTGACCTCGGCGGCACACCTCCATGCGATAGTTCAAATTTTCGATGACGCTGAGGCATAATTGAGGTTCTATGCCGTTAATGTGCCGAATTATCTCATCCTTTAGCTCTTGGATTGTTGCTGGCTTATCGACGTATACCTTTTCTTTCAAATAACCCCAAAGAAAGAAGTCCAACGGTGTCAAATCACATGATCTTTGCGGTCAATTGACATCGCCACCACGTGAGATAACACAGCCATTGAATTTGTCGCGCAAAAGAGCCATTGTTTCGTTAGCTGTGTGGCAAGTGGCACCGTCCTGTTAAAACCACATATCGTCCAGGGTTATATCCTCTACTCCTGGCCACAATAAGTTCGTTATCATCTCGCAATAGCGAAGACCATTCACGGTAAATGCTTGGCCGACCTCATGACACACTATCGCGAACAACAGCAATGTTTTCCGCAGAACGAACACAGACCCGGTTTGCTGAAATTTTCCCACAATTCTTCCGATTGTGGACACATTTGGTCGATTATGCTAACAAAAAAAATCACGAAGTGCACGATATGAATTTTGATTTAAACGCTTATTTTCGTAATAAGACTGAATAACTTTAACGCGTATCTTTCCATGGTTCAAATTGAGTTAGTCTGAAGTTGAGAAATGTCAATTGAAATGCAGAAAAAAACTTGACGTTTAGGTGTGGTTCACATTCATCATCGGCCTTTAAAATTGAACCACCCTTTATTCAAAAATATCTAAGATTTAACTGAAACTTCTTACATCTTACATCTTTAATCGAATAATCTGATGGTTCATGTAACTACCAAAATTCGGTTGGCAACAAATTCAGTTACCACAACGAATCTGTTCTCTATGTGTATACATGAGATAGAAATTTTAAATATTTTATACCTAAAGCTATGTTGTTTAAATGTAGTTTTAGGTATTTATATTTTTTATAAGTCGGGAAAAAAATTTCACACAAAACTGAATTTATTTAAGAAATTGTTCGAAAATTATCATTTACTTGAAATTTTCTAATTTGCAAAAACTTTGCTAGGAAAATTTTGTGAAATATTAATTATAATGTGTTGTTATGTGTTTGTATAGGATTATTTATATATGTCTATGAACATATTTTTCCTAAAAATAATTATAATTTTGTCTTTAATTTACAATTGTTATAGGTTTAAATTATAGGTTATTTATATATAAATTATTGATATGCCTTGTACATATTTACTCGTATATCGTTGTATATTTACATTTAATTCAACTACATTTGCCGTACGTGTTGTCATAGTGTCCTTTGATATATGTATGTTTGTATGAATGTGAGTGTTGATCAATTGTGTATTTGTAGTACATATTACTTTAGTATATATTTATTTATAGCATTTATTATGTTGTTCATATGGGATCTTAAGTGTTTTTCTGTTTTTTTTTATTGTTCCTTTAAAGTGTTTGTAAGTAATAAATTTAAATTTATGGATTTTATTTTTATTATTATTATTGTGTAAGAATACATAAATATTTTATTAATTATTTATAATATTAGCTTACAAAATAATATTTGTATCATAAACAAATATTTTATATAAATATATAAAATAATGATCATAAAAATGATGTTTACTTTAGAAAATTTCAAATGAACAAAAAATTAATTATATATGTATAAAATTTAAACATATTTTTGTAAAATCGATTTATAGAGAATATGATAAAATATTTGTTTTGGTACCAAAATACAGTAAATTGTTTAGGAACATAAATTAAAATTTAACTACACTCAGAAAAAAAAAATTAGTAGAAAATTTTGTAAACGGTTTTCAATCCCATTTTACTATTTTTGTACTGATTTATGCTATTTACATTTTACAAATTACAGAGCTTTTACAGAATACTTACAAATTGTTGTTGCTAATTTCAGAAATCATTTTACAAATTTTTTAAAACCGATTTGCTAAAATTAGCAAAAAAAAATTATTAAAAACCTAAATTGCCTTAAAATGTTACTTAGATTAAAAAAGGGATCGGAAATGAATATACCGACTCATGTCTGAAAATAGAAAATCCACTTAAAATGCACTAAAGAGTTTTTTTAAGTTCCAAAAAATTAGCCCTAAAAACAAATAAAATTTGACTTTAAAAGTAAAAAAAAAATTAACTAAAACATTTTTCAAAACAGAAATTACCAAATAAAAACAAAATGATTAATTCGTTTATGTTTTAACAGTTTTTAAGCCTTTGATTTTGTTTTTAATTTTGTATAAAATATTTTTTGAAAAAAATAAATAAAATAAAAAAAATTTGATGCTCGATAAAAAAAATAAATTTAAAATTTTGTACTTATATTTAGTAATTTGTTTTGCTGATTTTAGTAAACAGATTTTAAATTACACTTTACAAAACGTATACTAAAATTTAGCAGCGGCTACTAATTTGTCTACTAATTACATTGTACTACACGTCAGCAGACATGTGTTGCAAAATTTCCCGTAATAACAGCAAAATTTTTAGTTGCCATTACAGACTTTTTTTTGGTGAGTGTATATGAGATGTTATTTAATTGTTTTGAGATAATGAAAAATTCTCTACGTGATGAGCAAAATTATAATTGTTGTACTCATAGAAAATATATAGAGAAAAAGTCAGTAGACACCTGTAGAATGGAGTACGATCTATAAAGTAATTTAATATATTTGATATTTAACTCACAACATTAAAGGAAAAAGCTATATGAGAATTATGCTTTGTGGATTTATTTAGTAAAGATTGAATTTATTTACAAACTTTAGCCGTGTTTTATAATCTCCATTATTACTTATGCCCTTTGCGTTAAGTACAAGTAGCATGCCAATCCGAGTGGATTACATATGTTTCCCTTTTAACACTTTTGTAAGTAAGTTTGATCTTAAATCAATAAACCAAAAAAGCCCGATTTTCACATAGTTTTTCCTCTAAAGTTGAGAGTTAAATATCCACCATATGTGATAAGAGTATACATCAGTTTGTCTTATGGGTCTAATGTAATTTTAAGTTGATCGGGCGATACCCGTTGGTCTGTCCGTCCCCCAAAACCGAGAATATCGGTTATTGACGTGGCCGCTAAGATAAAAATGTGCCTCGTCGCTCACTTTGTCACAATTGTAGCGCGTTCATGAGGCTAATTTATTAAAATTTCCAAAAATGGCAGCATTTTCCAATAGGGTAATACTTATTGGCCCAATAAAATTTTTCCACGTAAAAATTTTTTTTCACTACAAACAAAATTTTTACCACAAAATTTTAATCCACCAAAAAACTTTTTTTAAATCCAAAAAAATTTGTTTAACACCATTTTTTTTAACTTCCCTGCGGGAAAAGGACCTATCTGAAGACACGTCACGTGACCAGTTGATTGTGATAGGGACCGGTTACTTTTACATTGACTTGTCCTAGGAGGGGGTCAATTGCCCTCTGTGACATGTCACAGGACTAAAAGAACGTAGGTACTTTAGGAACCGGTACTCTTTTTACCTATCTCGTGATATGTATTTTCGGAACTGGTTCAGTTTTGACCTATCACGTGACAGGTCCCAATTCCCAACTGACACCTTTTTTCCCGAAGGGTTTGTTTTTTTTTATTATTTGCAACAAAGTGAGGAGGCCAGGGATAACAAAGTTGGTAATATAGTACTTTTTGTGGTACTATTAGTTCCTTAAAAGTACCATAGTACTCCTTTGACTCATTTAATATTACTTACAATTGGTCACCTTTTCATTTTTATTTTCGTAGAAATTAACTATTTCAGCGGTATCACAAGGGACTTTATAGTCTAAGTGAGTCTGATTGGCAGGCTACCACTTCTACTATTTCAGCGACGATAAATTTGACACTTGTGTAATTTTTATGCTACAATTAGAACCCTAAAACTATTTTGGTTCCTAAATAATTTTCTTGCTAATATTATATTAAGTGTTTCCAATTATTCAACCCTGCCGGTCAATCGTTTAGGTCATTATTCGAAAAATGAAGAAAGTTGATTAATCGGTTATTCTTGTAAATTAATCGGAAAAATTGGCGATTAATCGATTAATCGTTTAATGCAAAATAAATGTACTTCTTTCATTAATAAGAACACAAAGAGCTGATTTTTGCTGAAATATCAAATTGAGTCTATTGCATTAGTTTCTAAAGTCTTTGTTTACGACAATTCAAAGTATCCTAAATTTTTAAAGAATCATGCTTTATAATCTTGGATTTTTGCAGAGGAATCTGACGACTCTTTAAAAGGAAAATGTCTGAGTGTTCCGTGAAAGTAAACCCTTAAAAATATAGTGATAGTGTTTTACCTAAGTGGGATATTTTGTCAATAAAGTTGGTTTTTATTTTTTTTTACATGACACTGTCTAATTTAAAAATTCGGTAATACCGAATTAAATGCTTTTCTTTTTTTGTGAACCTGGTTGGTTTTATTAGAACATATACCCTTCATACTGTGTGTGACTTTATAGTGAAGTTTATTGTTAAAAGTTGTTATCTTTTAATATCAGCTGATTGGACGGATATAATAATGAAGATTATTAAACCCAGCCAGAATGTGTAAGTAAGTGACTCTTAAGTAGATTATTTCTCTCATACGGTATCTTACGGTTTGTTAAACGGTTTCTTTCGGTATCTTACGGTTTCTTACTGTATCTTACAGGTTATTTGGATTTTGAAGTTAATTGATTTATTATTACTTTATTTATTTGTGTGGCGTTTATAAAATAAACTGCATCTGTATCTTAAATGGTAATTATTTTTGTTACACTTCCATATATTTTATTAAAAAACTAGAGTAAAATAGAGACGATTTTTGACGGCACATTACACGAGTATTTGTGTTTAAATTTTATTTACCAAAAACTATTTTTAATAATGTCAATTGAACAAATATTAATTTCATCATTTCTGTTTTTTTTTTCTAGTTTGCGGTAACATGTCAAATTTATATTTATTACTACAACATTAAAGTAGAAAAATCAACATGAAGTGGATGTTGAGTGTTTTTTTTTATTTTTTTTTTTGTTCAATAAAAATATAAATGTTCTTGTTGATATTTATTGGCCAAAAATACAATTTCAATTTCCCGAAATTCTATTCATTTATTCAAATAAATTTTTGTTTGAACAAAAAAGTGACACACACTCACACACACATGCATACACTCAAAGAGGATATTTACACAAATACTAAAGAGTCAATAGTGGCAGTTGTTAGCGTAGTAGTATTAGTAGTTTGAGTATTAGTGATAGTAGTAGGATTGAAAATATCTAAATTTATAGGAGTTTGAGTTGAATAGAAGTTTGATTGTAAGTGGCCAAAAATCCACACAAATATACCCCTGCTGCTACATGTAGAAACACACTAATGTAAACATATTTTGGCAAAGTATAATATCACTTGTTATTTACTTTTGGCATATATTATTACTAAAAGCTAATACACACATATAATATTATAAACAAAAAGTATTAAGAATTTCAAGAATTTTAAGATTTTCGCAGATGAGTTTTATAATAATTGTGTGTTTTATACCTTATTCAAAGAGAACCCCAAAATATGTAATAAATATTGTACGTATTTTAGGGTTCAGTATGAAAGTATTAATGAGAAAAATTACCAAAAAGTCCTTCAATACAAAAATAAATTAAAAAAAGACCTTAGGAGTGAAATTATGGAGGCGAACAAAATTTTTTGAGGTGAAAACAAATTTTGTGGTTGGAAAAAAATTTTAAGGGAAAAAAAATTTGAGGTGAAAAAAAATGTTTGTGGTGAAAAAAATTTTAGCGGTGGAAAAAATTTTTTGAGGTGAATATAAAATATTACTTACTTCTAAAGGATTGGTTTAAAACAAGAGAAAATATTTTACTTGCCAGTCGCTGCTATGAATTGTACTAAAATACACCAATTTGTATGGAAAAATTAAAGGATGGATAAGCCAGACGTAAACGTATCTTTGTATATCAAATTCAATGAGTTAAATAAGAATAGAAGATATTGTATTGTATTTTTTGTGTCATTATTATGCATTGAACATATATAATACATACAAAAAACGTAAATACACAGCAAAAATCATATCGAAACAAACGTTCGTTGTGTATTTACGTTTTGTGTATGTATTGTATATCTTCCACGCATAAGAATGACATTAATATGCACAACACATCATATTCTATTCTTATTTAACTCATTAAATTTGCTATACAGAGATACATTAACGTTTACGTCTGGCTAATCCAGCCTTAAAGGTAGCTCCACATTTTTATTCATAGCTTTTCAACCGCTAGACCGATTTTTCTCATTTTAATCTCGGTGATCGCCATTTCAATAGACAGACGAACATCGCTAGATCGGCTTAAAATTTCGTAAGGATCACGAATATAAATATACCTACACTCAAAATATATTTTCCGTTACCGACAGAAGTTTATTTCAAAAGTAATACGTAGAGTTTATTTTTAAATGAAGAATGAATTAAAATTCATAGAAATATATTTTTAAACTATTTTAATCAGTAATTAAAAAAAAAAAAAAAAAACAAACTACATTCTACAGACATTCAGTAGTAGTTGATATTTTCTGTTAAATGTAAAATTTTATATTATATTAAGTTTCTAAAAAATAGAAATTCATATAATTCCTTTGTGATTTTTTTTTAACCAAAATAGTTTGTTTATATACAAATTTATTTTAATAAAAATTACAAGAAATTATTCGAATATAGAAAAGCATGTGTTGTGTTTTGTAAAATTACATACATACAAATAAAAATAATTCAATTTGAAAAACAAACCACAAAAAACGTTTTTTTATACGTTTTGTCAGTTAAAAATTGATGGTTATTTTAAACGACTTTCGATTACTATTACTACTTTTGTCGACTATTAAACAATGCCAGTAGTTCTCTTTTCGATTGTATTTTTAATATTTTTTGACATGTTACAAACGGAATGACAAACTGAAAAAAAAAACAATTTTTCGCGTTAAAAAAAAATGTTTGTTTAATTTTTGCAAATGACATCGTTTTGACATTCGTGAAGTTGGCATGTGCAAAATTTATAGAGCCCACGCACAGTGCTTTGTCCCCATATAGTGAATCGGCAAAATTGGAGGAGTTGTCGCAGAAACTTGAAATTTGGTATGCTGGCTCAGAATATCTAAATTAAGAAAAATTTGAAGTTTCGAAAAAATCGGCCCAAGGACACGCCTACTTCCGATACATCCTTAAATTTAAAAGTTTAATTTCAGCTACTATTATGAGCAGAATGAAGCAAAAATTGGTAAATCTCTGTTAAATTATGTCATTTAGCTTAGTGCTTAATTTTGTTTCATTCGGAGCAAGGACATAACAACCTCCCATATATCCTTTTTCTTAAAATCTACATTTTGGCTACATTAATGATAAGAATACAGTGAGAATTCGGAATAGTTTATGAAATTATACTTTTTTGCTCTGTGACAATTTTCGTTTCATTCGGTGCAAGGACATTACTACCTCCCATATATCCTTTTCCTCAAAAACTGAATTTTAGCTACATTAATGATCAGAATGCACTAAAAACGGATAATAAGTTTTAAAAAGATACTTCTTAGATCTCTGGAGATTTTTTTTTTTATTCGGTACAAGTACTTGACTTTCTCCCACGTGTCCTTTTTCTCAAAAACTAAGTTTTTCCCAATTTTGCCATTTATTAATACAGATATATACTTCTGGGATTTTATTTTTTTACACAGATATCCAAAAAGCAACTATACACAATTTTAAATACAATTTACCATTATCGAAAAATATAACTTTACAATTATAAAATAAATTTTACAAAATGGCTTCATTATGTACATATATACATATGTATAGAGAAAATATGTCAAAAATTGATAATTTTAAAAAGGGCTACACTTATTCCTTCAAATTTTGTAAAATAACTTCAAAATAATGTTAAATTTGTTTAAGAACGATAGCAATCGTTTTCAATGCAATTTTATAATAAAATAAGTTGTATAATTTTATATAATTTTTTTTTATACTCAATCAAAGATAATAAATTTTTTCAAACAAATACGGTAAAAATCACAAATTTAGCCATTTTTACAAAAGCCAATATTTTGATTTTTTCTGAAAAACCGGCACTTTTTTTTTAATAATATGTTAGATAATATTATAGACTTACAAAAACCGAAATAAAAAATTATTTAATTTTATATAATTTTTTTTTATACTCAATCAAAGATAATACATTTTTTCAAACAAATGCGGTAAAAATCACAAATTTAGCCATTTTTACAAAAGCCAATATTTTGATTTTTTGTGAAAAACCGGCACTTTTTTTTTAATAATATGTTAGATAATATTATAGACTTACAAAAACCGAAATAAAAAATTATTTAATTTTATATAATTTTTTTTTATACTCCATCAAACTTAAGAAATTTTCGAATTTTCACCAAAAAAAAACCAATTTTTTGGAGTTGTAAAAAATATTTGTTTTCAAATATATATTAAATAGTGTATTAAAGGTTTACTACAAATATATCTAAGTATTATTAAAAAAATAAAACTTTAAATCAGTATTTAAAAAAATATATTTTTGAGAATTATTTTCGTGAAACAACTGAAAACAATATTTTTTGTTCAGTAATTTTTGCTTAATATTTTCAAACTTTGGCGCCCTCTACTGACGGCGAAAGCAATCAGACTAAATTTTTTTTTGCATATTTATTTCAGTTAACTTCTTGTCTTTCAAAAAATGTACTTTTAAGAACAATTTGAGCCCATGCTTAATTTTTGATTTTTGCCTATGGGACAAAGCACTGTGCCACGGTTGCTGGGGACATAAAATTCATAACGTACTTGCAAAGTCATCATGTGATATGTAGTTACGTCGGAAAATGTGATTGAACCATATTTTTTTCAAAAGTGTCGACGGTAACAAAATTATGGTGAGCGGTGACCACTATTGAGCCATGATGGGTGATTTTTCTTATCGGAAATTAACATTTTGGATTTGGAGGACATTTGGTTCCAATAGAACGGGGCCATTTCTCAAACTGCACGAGACACAATGCGTATTTTGAGAATGTGTAATCTCGCGTTTCGTTTATTTGGCTTGGCCGGGCAAATCCCCCAATTTGAGTGTGATAGACTTTTTTCTCTGGCGCTATTTTGAAGTCGTTGGTTAACGCGAACATACGCCGCACTTTTTAGAACAATATTCTAGCCAAAATTGAAAACCTGTCACCACAAATGCTTCGCACAATTATGAAAAAAGTAATCAAAAGAACCTAAACTGAGATCAACGTCAATAGCGTCCATTTGTTGGACTTAATTTTACAAGGTGGCGCAAAAGTAATCCTCCTATCAGAAAATGCTATAAATTTTGCGATTGGCCCCTAATGTCAGTTCTGTTTTGACATTTGTGTAGTAAATACATGCGAAATACACGTTAATAAACAATTTTACGCTACACTGCTCCAGAACGCGGAATATTGGTGACTATTTATTTGACCAATAATGAAGATGATTTTTCATCAAAAATAATCATGAGTGATGACGCCCATTTCCATCTTAGCGGCTACGTAAATAAGCAAAATTTACGCTTCTAGGGCACTGAAAATCCGCGTGTAACCCACAAAGAGCCATTACACCTGCTCAAAGTCACTGTATGGTGTGCTGTTTTCGCTGGAGGAGTCATCGGACCTTTTTTCTTCGAAGACGTCGCGGGCCAAACGGTTACTGTGAATGGTGAGCACTACAGAGCAATGATCGACGAGTTCTTTTTGCCGCAACTTGATAAATTGGGATTGGAAAGCATGTGGTTCCAACAGGACGGTGCAACGCCACACACTGCACATGCCACAACCGATATGCTGAAGGATGCATTTCCCGGGCGCCTAATCTGCCGTTTTGGCGATTTGCACTGGCCAGCAAGATCGCCTGATTTGACCGCTCCAGACTTCTTTTTGTGGGGCTTTTTGAAGTCGCGGGTTTATGTCAACAAGCCTCAGACTCTTGCAGCTATTAAATACAATATCCGTCAAGAATGTGAGGACCTATCGCCGGAAGTTTTGGCCAAAGTGATGGAAAATGCCATAAAAAGGGCTCAAATGACAATCAACTTTGGCGGCGGCCATTTACATGACATCATATTCTCGACTTGATGTAAAAAAAATTAAAAGACCAAATAAAAATAATCCACAGGAAGAATCAAAGTTTTTAATTTTTTTTTTTAATTACAGCCAAAAAACATCGGAAGGTTATTTTTGCGCCACCCTGTACACAATTAGTTGAACCAAAATTTACAATTACAAATAAAAATAATCACTTGAAAACTTAATAGGGTTTTACTTTAAACAAACGTAACATAGTGTTCATATACATAAAAAAAAAATACTTAGTCCTTTCTAAATACTACCAGTATAATCAACCAGCCAACCATTTTTTTATATATATTTTTTATGTGTATTAAAAAATCTATGGACCAAAGATTTGTTTACAGCATTTTTTATTTTATGTTCCCCTACTCTTTTGGAGACATTGAAATTTAAACAGGGCAAATAAAATAAGATTGCAAACATTTGTATGGAAACACATATACATTGATATTTTATTGTACCATGAATATTTTCTTCAGACATTTCCAGGGGAATACGACATTTAAGGTTTTTAACAAAATCCATCTTAGCAAAAAACAAGTCTAAGAATTCATCTTGTTTGTATTTTAAATACGTTTAGTTTCTTCTCAGGTCTGGTGTTGACAGTTTTGTTTACGTGCATGTGTGTGTGTGTGTGATATTACAGATGAATTTAATTTGTTGTATGTTTATATATAAAGAGAAAATATGTATAAAATTATTTGTGCAAGACATATTTTTTTTCTTTAACATTGGAGGCAGTATTGTATGACTAACTTTATTCCACAAGTAACGTCACTAAAAACGGTAGTGATGAAAAGCATCTGGGAAATATTTAATAATATGTTGGCTTATTGCCATCTATATATGAATTTGAAAATAAACTTCAACTTTATATATGAAATGGTATAGTTTTTTGTTGTGAACAAACAAAAGTGGATATAATTATGGTAATAAAGTACCTTCAAAATAAGACATGTCAACTGGAATTTAATCATGAAGAGTTTTCTAACTAAATATTTTTTTTTGTCCTCAAATGTGAACGTTTACGTAGCAAAAAAAATGTCTCAAAAATGTTCCCATAGCATAGAAAGCAACACATTAATAAGTAGAAAGACTTTTGTGAATGTTATATCTCTTTTAGTTAAAAATTAAATAAAAAATGCGGTGATTTTTTCACCAATGTTACATTGTTTCTCTCTTTTAAGCTAAATACACACAACCGAGTTGTAAAGTATATGTAGATTGTGATAACCAATATCTTAGGCTAGTACAGTCATAATCAAATGTGATTGCTGAACCAACCAACCAAAATTCTGTTGTATTAACTGAATTTCGTTGCGGAAACCAATAGTCCATTGTTCCAAGCGATTTAAGTCGTACACTTAAAAAAGTTTTTAAGTTAAAATAACTGAAAATATCATTTAAAAGAAATGATATTTCATTTAAAAACCGGTCTAAATTAAATGCCATTTGTTATTTATTTTTAAATGTTGATTAATCAACTGACACATCCGTAAGAAACAACTGATGTAATCAGTTAAAATAAATGTCAAAATTTTACCCAGTAATCCTTAAAAAATAAATGTTTTTTTCATTTATTTGAAATTATTTCCGTTTTTGTATTTTTTGTTTTTTTTTTTTTTTTTAATATACTCGTACAATACAAAATGTATGTATGCATATGAAGCTATAAACACTTTTTGTGTGAATGTATTTGTATATGTATGTGTGTTTATGAAGTTCTTGTAAATTGTATTGAAAAATTTTGTATATATACAACCAATTTAAATAAAAAAAACAAATTTAAATTTTTTGAATATTTTTTTTTTTGAAACAGACAGCAAACAAAATTTAAATTTGTAATAACTGTTACGGACACAAATAAACCACAAGTTTCCGTTTTGTGAGTAAATTTTTATTAAATTTCAAACAAATGAAAAAAATAAATGAAACTGAAAAAAATCGGTAAATGATAGTAAATTATTTCGAATAAATGTATAAAAAAGTTATTATAGATGTTTCTTTGAAAAATAAATGTATCTTCCTTTTTTTTTAAATGGAACGGAAAACTTTTTTATTAAACTACACACAGTTAACTACATAATATTCTGAGTGTAGTATCTGAATTTATGTTGGAAACGGTCAATATTCCTTGCCTGTATACTCCAGCAAAATCATCACGCGTAAACAAATGTTCATAAGCCGTTGCACTGGCCAGGGGTTGGCCTAAGAAAGTTCAATTGGTGCTTATTCCCGCCTGTGTTGCGTATATGAGTACACTCACCAAAAAAAAAAGTCTGTAATGACAAATGAAAATTTTGCTGTTATTACGGGAAATTTTGCTAATTTGAGCCCAGCGGTATTTTTTGCTAATCTTAGCAACACATGTCTGCTGACGTGCAGTACAATGATATTTGAAGGAAAAATTAGCTGGAATTTAAAATCTGTTTGCTAAAATCAGCAAAAAAAATTAATAAATATTATTAATATTAGTCCAAAATTTCAAATTTATTTTTTTATCAATTTATATTAGTAATTTTTATTAAGAAATATTTTAGACAAAATTAAAAAAATAAATCAAAGGCTTAAAAATCCTTAAAATTATTCAGTTCAATTTCTTCGACCTTTTTAATACAAATTCCAGGTAATAAGTATTCAAGCTTAAGGTCTATTTTATACAAAATTATTTATTTGTTATCCAATATTTCGCTATCTCAATGGATAGCTTCTTTAGGGATTTTTTGTTTTTTTTTAATTTTATGAACCTATTTAATTTCCTATTTTATTCTTATAAATTAAATGTCTGTAATTCTGAGCTACATTGTCTGTATCTGTTTTAAAATTAATTCTTTGTTCTATTGGTGTGTTGATAATTTGTAACATTTCTAACATGAAGCGTCTTTTGTAGTTTGTTTCTGTATTTAAAACTCATTACAATTTAAGGATAAAATTAAGGGAATCACGATACAGAATGATGAAAAGTTAATTTCATTAGATGTAGTATCCTTATTCCCTAGTATACCTATAAATGTAACCTTAAGTATTATAGAAGAAAAATGGAATATAATTAAAGAAAAGGAATTATTTTTAAGAATTCTCAAATTTTTTTAAAATTAGTAATTTTTTTTTTGCTAATTTTAGTAAATCAGTTTTCAAAAATTTGTTAAATGATTTTTGAAATTAGCAACAACAATTTGTAGATATTCTGTTAAAATTCTGTAATTTGTAAAATGTAAATAGCAAACAGATTTGCTAAATAATATTTTTTTAATAAAAATCAGTACAAAAATAGTAAACTGGAATTAAAAACCGTTAATAAATTTTTCTACTAACTTGTTTTTCTGAGCGTATGTTTATATACAGATATAGCTGTTCATATATATTCTTAAATAGTTCAATATATGACCACATATGGTCTCATATAAGACTATAAATGTTAGGATAGGAAATTTGAGAGTATATACGTATACACTCACAATATTAATTCGTTAAAAACAACTTAAAATACATATTAAATTAATCAAAAATACAGTCAAAAAGAGGACTACAGATTTTTCATTATATTCAACCCATTTTGTTGTTTATTTTCAATCATTGTTTAATAATCGACAAAAGTAAAAACAATAAAAAGTCGTTAAAAATAACCATCAATTTTTTACTGACAAAAAGTTAGAAAAAACTACTTTTGTGGTTTTTTTTTCAAATTGAAAGTTTTTTATTTGTATGTAATTACAAAACAGAACACAACACACGCAGTTTTATATATTTTTATTGGCTTTGTGTGTATGTATATTTGAATAATTTCTTGTAATTTTTATTGAAATAATTTTGTATATATACAAACTATTTTGGTAAAAAAACAAAAAAGAATTATATTAATTTCTATTTTTTGAAGCAGAAAAAATAAAATTTTACATTTAACAAAAAAGATTAACTCCTACATATTTACAGACATTCTGTAAATATTTATAGGTTGTTTTTTCAATGACTGATTCAAATAGTTAAAAAATATATTTTATATGAATTTCAATTGATTCTTCATTTAAAAACAAATTTTACGTATTACTTTTTAAATAAACTACAGTCGGTAACGGAAAATATATTGTGAGTGTATGAATATATTTATATGATCGTATGCTACCATATACTCCAAAATTTCGGATACGAATATATATGGTAGTATATGGACATATATGATCATATATATATTTTTACGTATGTATTGAATTTAAAATTTATACTATTACAAATATGCAAATTTCCTAAAACTGAGATGTTTTTCTTAAACATTGATAAATTTTTATATAAATCCTAAAATCTTAAGAAAGCTATGAACTATTTCGTTTTTACCCAAGCATATGAATTTTTATTAATTTTAAGAAAATGTGTCTTGAATTAATTTTTAGTTTGTCTTTTTTTTTTTTTTTTTGAGTGTAGCTATATTTATTGATCTGCCTTTGTTTTATATGGTTTGACCTATATGCATGGTTGGCAAGCAAAAACTTCTCATTATAACGGTAGTTGTCTATCACGCTCTGATTAATACCCATACAAAATTTTTAAAACTGCGATTGCAATAGTGATATATGTCTTTTAAAATTACGGGGTTTATTTCATAATAATACCTGTTAAATTTTGCTATATCTACAAAATACCTTTATAAGTCGGTGTTTCGGTAGTTTAGCGTTGTTATAACGGTAGTTTAAGATATTTCAAAATTGAACCGGTAAAATAGCGGAACCAACCCGGTTATACAAATAGACAAATGCCATTAATGGAATCGCCATTTTAAAATTTTCATATCGGTCTTAAAGTAGCTGTGGTAGCCAACTACCGTTATTAGAAAAAGATATTGAATGTCAACCATGCCTATATGTAAAAAAATCGGTATTAAAAAAAGCGATAAAAAAAAAGTTTACATTATTTAATTTTAGTATGCAGAATTGGAAGGTAGATCAAGGTCTATACTGGATATCCCAGATATGAAAATATATTAAAATTAAGCATTTATGCTTAACCACTCATTTTTGCACGTATGGTCAGTGGGTCAAGAAATAATAAGCTGACGCCATGTAAAATAGGGTTATAAGTTTTGATGATTTTTGCAAATACCAAATGTTACGTACACAGAAAAATTATTTCTAATTACTGGCCTATTTTTGCTATATTAATAAATGCATTAATTCTATTTACAAATTCTAAAAAAATCCAATTAATTTTTCTTTTAATATTACAATATTTTACTTGAAGTGTCATTACAACTATAACTAAAATTTTATTTTTGGTGCACCCTAACCATACAGTAATAAAAAGTATTTTAAAACATGGTAAATACCCTTTTACCTGGGTAAATAGGATCACATATGAACATATATTATTATACATGTGACCGCATATTGTCAGTATATACGTATATGAATATATATAATCATATGCTACCATATATCCCAAAATTTCGGATACGAACATATGTATATGGTAGTATATGAATGAATACAGGTTGGTTGAAAAGTTCCTGCGCTCACCAAGAGATGGCACTGCTAGCTCCAAACTTTTATTTTTTCTCAAGTTGGTATAACTATCCTGAGAACACATGCAAAGTTGCAAGTCATTCTGTCAATTCTTTCTTTGTTTACAAGCCATTTGAAGTTGACGTCTCATTGATTTTTTTTAAGAAATTTATGAACAATTGTTAGAAGTGTATAAAGAGTCCTCACCTTCAAAACGCACCGTTGAATTTTGGGCTGGTGAATTTAAACGTGGTCGTACCAGCCTTAAAGACGATCCACGCGAAGGACGACCAAAAACTGCAACCACAGCAGAAATCATTGAGGCAGGTACATAATATGGTTAGTGAAGATCCAAGTTTGACTAAGCGTGAAATTGCTAATGCCATAGGCATCTCAGACGAACGAGTACTCCATATTTTACATGAAGAATTACGTATGAAAAAACTGTTTGGAAAGTTACAGCCGCACACATTAACAATTCAACAAAAACTGGATCGAAAACAAATTTCTCAGCGTGATTTGGAGCGTTTTAAGCCGAATAAAACCGACTTCTTGCGTTGTTTTATAACTATGGATGAGACTTGGATCTACCACCATGATCCTAAATTGAAACAAAAACGTTTACAGTGAACTGAAGCTGGTTGTTCAGCTCCAAAGCAGGTGAAGTCACAACGATCAGCAAAGAAGGTTATGGCATCAGTTTTTTGGGATGCAAAAGGAATTTGTTCATTGATTATCTTCAGAAAGGTAAAACAATGAACTCTGAAAACTATTGCAGCCTTTTGGATCAGCTGGATGAAAAAATTCGTGAGAAAAGACCTGGTTTAAAGAAGAAAAAAATCATTTTTCACCAAGACAATGCACCTGCTCACAAAAGTGTTTTGACGATGGCTAAATTCAAAGAATTGAAGTACGCATTGCTTAAATATCCACCGTATTTACCAGATTTGGCTCCCAGTGACTACTATCTCTTCAGAAATCTAAAGCAATTCCTTCGTGGAAAGCATTTTTCGTTGAATAAAGAGGCCATAGCAGCCGTAGACGGTTATTTTGCAGAGCTTCCGGAAAACCATTATAAAGATGGGATAAAATTATTTGAAGATCATTGGAACAAGTGTATTGAGCTTCTAGGAGATTATATTGAATCAAAAAATATATTTCGTAACAAAAACAGTATTCTTTCATTTCGAGCGCAGGAACTTTTCAACCAACCTGTATATGGACATATATGCCTAGATAAACCCATATATGATCATATATGGGCCTATTTTTACGTAGGTATTGAATTTAAAATTAATACTAAATTGAACTTTTTTGGCCACTTTACATTTAGCATTTAATAATTATCGGAATTCTAGCAAAAAAAATATCTAGGAGAATATCTGGCATTAGGTACACATATATGAATATATTTATGTTAGGTACAAGAATAACATATTTGCTACTGTTTGAATAAATTCTCATTCTCCTTTTTATCAAAAGTAAAAAACGAATAAGTGTGACCCTAACATAAAAAAATATAAATACAAACAACTAAAAGTTAAAATTGAAAGAATAAAATTTATAATAAAGTTTTAGTTTTTATTGTTATATATTTTTTTTACCACCACGTATCAGGGAAATTGAAATGTCACAAAACTTTTCGAATTTTCACTATAAAACGTGATCGTATTATTTTTAAACAAATACATATGAAATGCTTAAGTGGTGGTAAAAATAAAAATATAAATTACACAAAATAAAACAGGAATATCAAAAAATATCTGATATAAAAACTATGAATAGAAGATGGGTACAAAATTATCTGATTTACACTAAAATATAAATTTTTATTTTACTTATTTTAGATATTTTATGATATACTTCACAATTATTGTAAATTATAAAACCGTTTGCGGACAAACTAAAATCACTGGAGATCTCTTTGGAGAAATATGGTGTTAAAATGAATGAGTTGATTTTTTTTTACAATAAAATCTACCCAACCCAGCAAAAGCACACATTACCAAATAATGGGTAAAGTAATGTATAGCCATAGGGGCCGATGTATTACTTTACACCTTACTTCATTGATGAATTTTACAGGCAATGAGCCTCAAAGTAATGTATATACCCCTTATTTTAGAGGGGATAATGTAAGGGGTTACTTATATGGTTACGAGAATGGAAAAAGTAATGTGTCTAAAAATAGATTTTTAAAAAAGAAGAATTTTTATTAAAAAAAATTATTTCAAATATTTCATTTAAATTATTTGTAATAAAAAATAATGTGGTCAAGATGGGAATCGAACCGGGGAAATCTGGTTGCCAGCCAAGAACTCTACCCACTGAGCTATCGACGCATATAGTATTTGATTGCTTTAAACTTAAATGAATTGTTGCGCTTCGTTTTTTCGCTAGTGTTATCAAAACAAGCATACATTACCCTTTTGCTTACAAAAAAACACAAAGTAATGTATCTAAAAATAGATTTTTAAAATAATTTCAATTATTACTTTACATTTTTAAATCATATATTACGTAATCAATAATGAGTAACTTATTACTTTATGCTTGCAAATACTGAAAAAGGTAACGAGCTATCATTACAAGGTAACTCATGAGAATATCGCAACCATTACCAAAGTATTGCTGGGAATCCAAGAATAATAATTATTGTAGTTACTGCATTTTATATTATTACTCGTATTTTTATTTATTTATATTAATCATATAATTACAAATTATATCCTAATATCCTAACCGAGCACTAGCAACAAAGGCTATCGGCTCGTTGTAGTGAAAAACAGACAAGAGCCTCCGGTGAGAACTGAACCTATGACCCCATTCAACTATTGAATTTTAAAAGTCAAAAAACTAAAAAGAAAAACGTGAAAAATATCACCAACAAGCAACAATTTTTGATTTTGCGATGACCTTGTAAGGCGCTTTAAAAAAACTGCCCCCCTCTAGTGTCGATATGCACAAACAACTGGCCGCCAAGGGTTTAAACATAAAACACGACTAGCAAACTTATTAGAATGTCTTAAAAAAATCCCTCAATTCATTTAGAATTTTTGCACTCTATACATTACCAATAGTAGGTGTTTTAAAGAATTTCAAATATTTATTTAAACCCTAAAAATCAAAATGACTAAGCAAGTTTATTTCCTACGAACCCTCGTAATCAAACTATAAAAAAATCCTCTAGAGTTTCAATAAAAATAACTTAAAAGTTAAAAGGGATATTCCATGTTCATACATTTTGTACACAAAGTCATTGTCGTGTATGTGTAGATACAATCATCCCATTTATTTACAGACAAAATGCTATTCAAGTTAAATTTATCTTTTAAAAATTGCTTAACGAATTGTAAACGAATATCTAAACTGATTAAAACATTTTCTTAGTTGTATTTACTTAGAAAATATCGTAGAATTTACAAAAAAAATAACGACTACAATCCCTAAAGATTTTCTAAATTCACACACAAAAAATTGTACTAAAATATGTTTTTTCTTTGCAACACATATATGAAAACTTTACTGTACACATCAACACTTTCATATAATAAGAATTAAAAGAAAGAACAAAAAAAAAACCCGACTTGTTTATGAAATAAGAAATAAAGGAAGGAAGTTTACTATACTGGCCCGTAAGGAAAAACAAATTTTCACACACTCGTTCTCATACAACTATGTTAAAATTCTTAAATAACTTTTAAATTCCCTAAAACACTATAAATATAAGTTTTAGTGCTTTCAAAGAATTTAATTATTTTACAGTGATTAGTTTAACACAAAAAAATTAAGATTTTGTAAAAATTTTGGCGTTTTACGATTTTGACATAGATTTGTATTTGACATAGATTTGTATTCTGACTCTGAAAACGACTATATCGCAATAAAATTGCAGCTTAAAACTTATCAATCGCCTCGTAACACATTCAAACGCTTAGCCAGAAAATGAGCCAGTGATGATCAGAAGGCTAATGCGGTTTACTGGGTTGGTTAAAGTGGCAGCTTACGTCCTCGTAAGCATCAACACTCAAAAAAAAAAGACACAAACCAAAAATTAATCCAAAAGTTCCTTCAAAATAATTTAAAAATTTTTCTCAATTTTATTCAAATTCTTAAAAAGAATAAAAATTCCTAAGTTTGAGTTAAAACGAAATAATTTATATATTCACAAATTAACAAAAAGTAAAAAATCTTTCCCTATATAATAATAAAAATTTATTTGGTTTTAGAAATTGATGATCTTATTTAGGAAAAATTTTCATGCAACCTAGTTCATATAAATTTTAAAAATTTAAATAAAATATTATTTTTTTTTTTCAAGCAAAAGTTTTTTTTTAATTTTTGGGAATAAATAAACTTAGGTATAGGATTTTGATTTTTTCTTAAAATTTCTTTATATAAATTAAAAAAAAACTTAAGGGCATTTTTCCTAAATCGAAGAAAAAAACTAGTTTTTGTGGCAAAACATTTACTTATCTTCAATATTTTTTTCCAAAAAAGAAAAAAAAAAATTTAAAAATTTAAAAACAAACTATACAATTTTCCTAATTAAAAAAAAAAATATTTCAGGAATCAAATTAAAGTATCTATTAAAAAAAACTAGCGTGCATTATTATACTTTTTACTTCGTGATCAAGCTTAAGCGTCGCTCACCTGCAGGTCTTAAATGTGGAACTTATTGCAGCTTAACAAATATTTTAAAATTTTGTTAACAAATAATAATTTTGTTTCCTGACTACAATAGAAAATACCGCAAGCACATTTTATAAATTAAGGCGTAATGGATTTCCTATAATTGAAGTTGCGCCTATTAGGTTTTAAAATTATCGAAGGCTTAGTAATAAAAAATAAAAAAGTAAAAATTAGTTTATGTCAAATAAAGTTTAAGCTAAAAATTGTCATTAAATAAACTAATGACATTTTTCCAATAATAAACAAGAACTGTGTAACTGTGCTATTTTGTATTTTTGCAACAACTTCGTTAGATTAGTTAATTTAAGAAGACAAAGGACCCCAAGCCTTCATTAGCCATAGATGCTAGATGTCCCTTTTTGTAGTTTTCACGAGGAGAACCATTAATAAACTACGAAAAGGAGCTGACTTTGTCACAACTTGTTACACTCACAATATTATTTCGTTAAAAATAAACTTAAATACATATTAAATTAATCAACAATCCAATCAAAAATAGGACTACAGATTTTTCATTATACTCAGCCCATTTTGTTGTTTATTTTCAATCATTGTTTAATAATCGACAAAAGTAGTAAAAGCAATCGAAAGTCGTTTAAAATAACCATAAATTTTTAACTGACAAATCGTAACAAACCCGATTTTTCTGGTTCCTTTTTCAAATAGAAAATATTTTTGTGTATGTAATTTTACAACACACACATTTGTAAATATTTTAATTTTCTATGTGTGTATCTATATTTGAATAATTTCTTCTAATTTTTATTAAAATAATATTCTATATAAACAAACTATTATGGTAAAAAACAAAAAGGTACTATATGTATTTCCAGTTTTAGAAATAGAAAACATAAAATTTTACATTTAACAGAATTTATCAACTCCTACTGAATGTCTGTTACTTTTATATTTTTTATAAACTACAATCGGTAGCGGAAAATATGTTGTGAGTGTACGTTTCAGGATATCCTGCAGTACATTTTTTTAATTTGTTTACCTTTTTGTTACTGAAATTTAATTTAAATTTAATACATGAGTTTAGTGTAATTCAATTTAGTTTTAAGACAAAAAGCTTGTTAAGAGCAAAAAGCTTGTTAAGAGCAGTGTCGTCACAAAGCGAAAGTCCTCCGAAAGTGGGAAAATACCTACTCAATGAGTGTAAAGAACTTTAAAATATATGGTAAAATCTATTACCTTACCAGCAGAGTAACAGTTTCATATTTATTACAAAATTTTTATCAAATTTTTCACTTAAAAGAAGTGCTATTTAACTTTATGTTAGAAAATATTTTCTTTTCGTGATTTTAGGGAGTTAAGTGCTAGTTTTTATAAAAAGAATATCTAATAAAAATAAAAATTTTCTTAAAAGTAAAGAAAAATTTCCTAACTAAAGATACAATTTAAGATATTCTATAATTTAGATCAAGGGCGCCCAAGCCCTATGCGCTTGATGCTTATATGTTTTTGTAAAAGCGCTTAGCTATAGGCTATGTGTTTTAATACATATAGAGCACTCAGCAATAGCAATACGAAATACACAAACAACTTTGCCTTATTAGTTTTTTTGTCGTTCTTCACTGTAAAAAGTAAAAAAAAAAGCTTAAATTTGGATGTTCCAAATCTTTTAATACCCTCCACCAATATACTAAAATAAGTTTTCTACTGCGTTTAATAAGAATTATGTAAAAAACATTTGAAAAAAAATGTTTGAGGTTAAACATTTTTTTATGTGAAAACACATTTTATGTTGTAAAAAATTTTTGAGGTGAAAAAAATTTTTTGAGGTGAATACAAAATATTATTCACTTCTAAGCGATTGCTGAAATAATATGAGAAAATATATTATGTACTGGTACTATGAAATTATACTAAATACACCAATTTGTATGTAAAATTTAGAGGTACCTTCACATTCTCACTGATAATTTTTTAACCGCTGGACCGATTTTGCTCATTTTTAATAGCAAACTACTCGGAAGGGTGTCCAAAATGAGCACCCCCACTTGCATCATCGCATCGTGATCGTCATTTTAACCGACAGACGGACATTCTAAAATCAGCTTCAAATTACATAAGGATCACGACCTATATATCGACATGTCACAAACGAAGTGACAAACTGTTATATACCCTCACCATATAGTATGGAGGTTATGAAAATGAAAAGAAATTAAAAATCATCTTTAGCGATGAGGCGCATTTTTGGATTAATGTTAACAAACAAAATATCCGTATATGGGACGACGCCAACCCACACGATGTTCACAGGAAGCCAATGCATCTACAAAAGGCTACTGTTTGGTGCGGATTTTGCGCTGGCGTAAACGGCGAGCGCTGCAGGACGATGATAACCGATTTCTTTTTAGCCAAATTGAACGATATGGACATAGACGACATGAGGTTTCAGAAGGATGTCGATACGCGCTCACACAGCGGATGCCACTATGACAACTACCCGCCCTTAATATATATATTGGTGAGGAGTGCTCCAAACGAAAAGTATTTGCATTTTGTTTACATATGCAAAATGGTTAATTTTTATCAGTTTGAATTAAGCAATTTAATGTTAAAAATAAATATAAATTTACTGTACGCCAGCGGTATTGAACCCAGAACCCCGTACCTACTATTTCAGCAATTTTTGTTATTTATTGTTGACTTCCTCCCAGCTATCATTTAAATTTGTTTGTTGTTGCCCTTATATAATTTAAGTTACAGACTAAGTGTATTTTGTTTAATTATATCTACCTTAGTTTATGTGAAATTTACACACCTGTAAAGATATAAAAAAAAAATAAATCAAAAGTTAATAAAATACTTAAAATATTTATATGCATACAAAAACTTTTAATAATAATAAATACGAATTCATTCTTTTACATTTCAATGTAGAGTACTTAACAAAACATTGATGTACTACAATACATACATATATATAATACATACATACATATGTATATATATATATATATATATATATATATATATATATATATATTATTTTAAGTTACCAAAAGCTATAAACATTTACTAAATCTACAGATATGTATATAATATATTTTATAGTAAATAAGAAGAAAACCATACATATATACGATACAACATATAAAAACCTTATTTAGTGTAAAGTTTTTCACTTCATTTCAAAATGTTTATATCGTATAACCGAACAACACAACATTATAAAGTTTACACATTATGTCCAGTGGCCCATAAAATTTTCCTTAACATTTATACAATATGTATTAAGTATGAGTATATAAATTTATATACTACGTACCATATAATAAAACTCCATTTTTATATTGTAATATATGACCAAACTATTTACGTATTTACTGATGTGTTTGTTGTTCATTCAAGTGTACCTTGTTTCCCTATTTTTTATTGTTGTAAAAATTATTCCTTGTTTTTCTATATGAAACAATATGCAAGCGTTAAAAGTTAAACTAAATATATATATATTTTAGATGGCGGTAGTAGTAACAAGAGAATTTTATGATATTTTATCATAATCTTGTAAATATATGATTATTAGGGTGGTCGTTATTATAGAGATGATGGCATGAAAGCTAAAATATAGGTTATGGACCCCGTCACTCACAGCATGGGCGACCAACAAATTTTTTAATGAAAATTGTAGTTTTTAAGAATAGAGTGTTGAATTTCCATATCACGATCATGCCGAAAACGATCATCGGTGTAATTAATTTATTTTTTTTATTTGTTTTTTTTTTAACTTGCCAAATGACAGAACCATCATAAACATCATGAAGTAACAACATACAACAGTACTCTAACCAATTGGTCTATATCCAAGAGTGTGTACCTCCTAGAGAGACTAAACATACCATGCTTCTTTTTATTTTTGCGTTCAAATGCAAACATGTTTCGAAGATTGAATTGGGACAAATATGTTTTCGGCAACATAGGAAATCTGGAAAACTTCTCTCAATTTCCCCTTTTATGCCTTTTTTTTAAGGAAAATCCGCTCTCTAGTAACATGTTTTTGTTCGGTTTGCAAAAAAAAAAAACATGCCCGAGCTCGAGAATAAGTAAAGAAAAAATAATTGTGAGCGAGACTGAGATCGATAGTCTATATCAGTGGTGGGCACACAATTTTTGCATTTGTATTAGTGAGCAAGAGAGAGTAAAAAAATTAGAGAAACTATTTAAGTACACTCATATATGACAGTTAATAGCATACGGCTTGATGTACAACAGTGCTGTTCAAAAATAAATATGTCGTTGTGTTAGTGAGAAAATCAGAATTACACTGCAAGAAATGTTCAATGGGTTAATAGCAGTGTTAGTATCTGTATGAATTTTTTTTTTATTGAAAATATGTTATGTTTTGTGTAAAACAGTTTTAATGAAATATGAATTAAACAAAAAGTAAATTTTTGAAAGGAAAATAATAAATACATTGGCGTGCCTTTTTTTCATTTAAAAAGTTGTAAATTTTTTCCATTAATATTAATGATTTCATTATATTTACATATTAATAAAATATCTGTAATATGTAAGGATTTATTATGATATTCTATTAAAAAAATGCTATTTTTGGAAGGAAAAAAATATACAATACATTCGATCGGAATAAATGAATGAACGATCGGACTCCAATTTTTAAAAACATTTCATCTTTTATATTAAAAAAATGCGTTTTTTATTAGGTTTATTAAAGATCTTTATAGATCTTTTATTATCATAAAATATTTTTCTTACATTGCTATTAATTTTTCTCAGTGCATTAAAGAAAAATCAGCATACATCCGCCACACGTGTTCATTCGTCGCTGTTTCAGTGACGACTAAAGGCAAGAGCGTAAGAATACATGTGAGTTGAGCAGGGGACAATTGTCCCATGCAATGAACATCACTGATGTACAGTATAATAATATTATATTAATATAAAAAATAAATAGAAAAATACAGGATTTTTTAATAGGTTATTCACAGGAACAAGATAAATAAACCCTTTAGTTTTTGTTATTTAATCTTTTACCCTGTATTGTCATTTTGTGGCATTATATGGTAAAATAATAAAGAACAAAAGCTAAGAGGTTTATTTATCTCATTTATTTGAATGACCTATTAAATAAACTCTTCTATATTTGTACTCTAATGGAAGTTTCGAATTAGTAAAATGTTTTTTAATTGTGATGAAGATAATTTGTTCCGTTGTTTTGAACAAATGAATTTCAAATCGGAAAACATGTGCATTCGTCGCTGTCTCACCGACGACTAAATGCAAGAGCATAAGAATGCGTGGGTATTGGTATTAAACAATTGTTGAACTAAATGCCCACCAATGGTCTATATGCAGATGTTGTTGTTGTAATGCATCATAAATCTGGTTCTCAAATTGAAAGTATTTATCAGTTTATTTACCTATGACGTTTATCAACCAAAGTTTGAATAAAAATGCCTCCCTATTATTTTTTTTTTATTACATTAGGGTTATTTATACCTAAATATTATGTTGTTAAAACTACAAGTTAATTGTCTTAATAAATCATTTTGTATGTGAAAAAACACATACTTTGTTTTACATTATTCATTGTGTTTTGGTGTAACTATAAACTTTTACAAGTTTTTAAAAATGTTAAATGTTTAAGAAGCGAAAGGAAATTGTGTAATCAAGTGAATCAAAAGTCAATGAACTTAAAGGAAATCCCATAAAATAGTTAATTACTAAATTAATATGTAGCAAAATTCAAAGGAGAAATTTGTATAGGGGAATAATGCGATATAAGATTTAAAATACAATGAGCGCACCACTGAGGGGAGTAACATACTTTAAAATGCTCGTAAATGAATGCAGATTTTTAATGTTTATAAATATAACAGACATAAAAGCATGAAATATGCCCTGCGGCAACGACAGCTCTCGATTTGCACTTGATATCGAACAATTGCATGATGATATAATATCTCGGAAAAAAGAACATTCTAATTAATTCTTTATCTATTGGTTAATTCTGAATCTTTTGATTGCAAGAATTATGGAGGATATAATTTAAAAAAGTTCAATTACCTACAGGCTAATCAGATCTGAGCATATTTCATTAAGTTAGATTGGCTTAGATCTAACTATCATAGATATAACTAAATTGGTGACAAATTGGAAATATAATTAAATCTTATCAAATCTGGGCAGATCTGGCTCAGATTTTATTTAATTTTTTCGTAAAGAAAAACTAAAAAGCGTAAATAGAAATTTTTTACCGGATAATTTTTAAAACAACAATTGCATAATCTTGTAAATGTATCAGATCTAACCAGAATTCATTAAGTCTGGTTGTATAAGGCATAATTAGATTTCCAAATCTCTTTATGTACAAGCAGATCCGGCAATACATCTAATAAGACCTCATTATAATCTAATTAGATTTAATTATATCGAATTAAATCTACACAGATCTGATCAGATCTAATATTTTTCATACGCGTCTATAAGATTAAATTTGTATATTTATTTTTGTTTTATTACGAAATATAACATATGCACAGATCTGTACATATCTGACCGTAAAAGTCTGACAATTTATCGGATACCTTTAAATATGAAAAGATCCGATCATATCTTGCCATAATCACATGTGCCATATATATTCATACATAGTCATATCTGGCACTAAATCTAAGTAGATTCCATCATATCTGAACAGATTTGACAATATATAATCTTTTTACTCAGGTTTTCATACTCATCGCTTGATCGTGGTGTATCTCGTTAAAAGGTGACATTATAAATCGGAGCCCATATAGGGTTGCCAGTTTAAGCAAGGACCCTATAAACCAGAATGAACAAACTACGAAATTTTTTGATGCCATGCATGATGCCAATTGGTGCGACTTCAAAAAAATTCTTAGCCAAGACCACGAATTCTTAGCCGATTTACAGAAACATTTAGCCGCTAGCAAGGGTTGTAGCGCAAGTAAAGTGATTGTAATGTGAATGTATGCAAGTTTGAATTGGTACAACCCTTGCTAGAGGCTAAGTTTTTCTGTAAATCGGCTAAGAATTTCGTGGTCTCGGCTAAGAATTTTTTGTAGTCACACCATTTGGCATCATAGGTGGCTAAAAATTTTGTAGTTTGTACATTCTGATTTATAGGGTCCTTGGTTTAAGTATCGGCAACTGAATGCACTTTGTTGAAAAATCATTAAACTATTCCGGATAATACGTGGATAAATTGTCATGTAAACTAGCGACTCTCTAAGATAACCCTAACCCATGCCTTTGGCCGAAAATATTAAATTTGTTTTTAAATCGTTTTGAAAACTCCAATTATTTTTAAAACTTCAATTTGGAGTTTTACTTTTTAAATTTAGCCAAGTCATGTGTTTAATTTAGTTTTAGTAAATTTTGAGAAAACTGCTATCCGTCGGGAAACATTTTTTACAATTGATAATGTCCCCTAAATGAGTTAGAATATTGAGATCCAGTCTTCTATTTGATCATGTTCATAGTCTTTGTACAAATAAAAGCAGGGAAATCTGAATATCTGCCTTGAGCGTACAGGTCAATTGAACCCAGTTCATTTCTTCTTAAGATAATGAAGAAGATTTCAAACCAGTATGTAAGGGATACTTATCTCGGACACAAATGGATACATGAGGCGTCTTTGAGAATACATGCTACATTGTGATTAGGACATCCGTGTTGAGAAAAGTCATCTCTCCAATTAATTACAATTAGACTTAAGAGCTGGCCGTTTCTAGGGTAACTACTTTTAGCATAGGGAGTACTTGTAGGACCGTGAAAGCGACCAGTTGTTGTCCTCAGACCGACATTTTGTCACCATAACTATGGTCGTTGATGAATAGCTCGAGGGTCCGAACGATTTGGGCTTTAGGACCCACGGCTACGCCGATGATTTCGTCATCTTTATGTTTAGCTGGGATGACAGTACTATTACTGAGCATATGAAACAGGCTTTAACCTTTACACACACATGGTCGATATCATTGCTTTAAAAACAACTCTGATACCAGCGATGAGGATCAGTAACCTTCCTTCACGTGTATATGCCTATTGTTGGAGGCTCGAGAATAGGCCTTTTGGAAGTACCTGGGGATAACTCTTGACAAATCCCTTGTCTATAATGAACACCTTGATATTGTCCCTTAAAATGCGACCAGGTCATATTGAGCCTATCAAACGTGTTTTGTAGGGAAGTGGTTCGAAGGGTAGGATTACTGATTGTTCAATAGTATTATTAAAGCTATGATCACCTATGAGCAATCAAGGGCAAGGGATACTCTTAAGACAAATACGGCGGGCGGCAGAACGTGCTCGATGTATGCAATTGGAGCCATGCTAAACATCCTACCATTACATTTTTCTTTAATGGTTTCCCAGTATAGCTTTCCTTATCTGTTATCAAAAATGTACAGGGATCCTTTGAGACTGGGTCATTCATAAAGATCTCAGCAATCTTTATGTGACCCCCTTTTTTTCATGTTGTGTGATAGGAGCACATGGACCAACCGATCCTGGGACACTGAGCTAAGGACTGCTTCAGTGATGGCTCAGAGAAGGCGAACTAAGACTCAGGATTCCAGCATGTTCTGTCCATGAGCTACTTGTGTCTGTGCATATTTAGATCTTGCATCTACATTCCACGCTGCACTTGGGACTATAATGCCTTATGAAGTGTCATCTGGACTGGTCGGTCATGGAGTGCATTTGGGTTATCCATCGACTGTGTAAGAGCATATCTTTTATACTAGGGTGGATTCCTGCCATGAACGGCATGACGGTAACTGCCTGACCAATTACGGGATTCATCGACCCTTCATCGGTTAAGCTAAGGCTTAGCTTATGAAGGTACCCTGAATTTTTCAAGTACTAAAAAGCTTTTATTGTCCAACGCCAAGCTAATAGAATTATTTCTATCCAGAGGAGGGTCGTCACGACTGTTATACCTTTAGCGCGAGGATTTGGGGTCCCCAACGGCATACTTTACTGAACACAGTCGTCAGAAACACTATAAATCGGATACCAGTATCTGTAAGTTTTGTGTGTTGGAATTTGAGTACAGTAATTTTGTATTATTCTGCAAACTACATCAGGTAGCAACACACCCGGCTAACTTATCTTCAAAACAATACCTTCACAATGCTATATTTCGCTAACATACATATATCCACCTAACTTTAAATTACAATAGTTTATAATACTTAAAAGTAGCAAGAAAATAAACCACACTACAAATTAAAAGTTGTATAGTTTAATTTTCTAACCAAAACCATAACCACCTTAATCCAATTAGTAGCCTTATAAATTATATAAAAAAATAAATTGTTAAAATTTACGTTCGACCACCAAGTGGGTAATGTCCTTTTTTAAATTTAAACTATAACCTTTATCAAGGATTTTGTTTTCAGACATACTTTTATTTTTCTATAATTTTTTCCTCAGGTCTTAATGCCAATTAGTTACTTTTAACTTTGTTAGTTAACATTTAATGTATAACATGGCATCTAACTGCTACTTCAACTAATACCATCACAATTACCCCAACACAATAGCAACAGCAACAAAGGTAAATAAGTACAAACATAAAACGGATTCTTATTAGATAAACCACAAATTCATATATATAAGGATTTATAAGAATATGCCTTCAGCACAAACACCCATATGATTTATATCACTTCCGAGAGACATTGACTTATACAGACACTCTATGTAACAACAACAGCAACAACAACAACTACATGCACTTACACATATGTACATGTATACAAAAGAAATAATAAAAAACCACTCGGTGATATTATAACAAAAACAAAATAAGCTTAACACTATAATACACTCACACGTACACACTAACATACTGTTGTGTACGTTAGCATAAGTCTGTGTGTGGGTGTGTATATGACCACTTTCCTTGTTGTAAACGTGTTATACAGTAAAACAAAGGTATTTTAAGTGTTTCATTTCGTTTCACTTGTATTTTTTTGTTTCCTATTTCCTTCTCTCCGTGTTGATATTGTTTTCATTCTACTAAGATTTTGTTGTTGTAGTTCTTACGTATAGTTTTGCTCTTAGTGTTATATTGTACAAAACAGCAACAACTATAAAAATAAAAATACAAGTAGTAGTTGCAAAAATATACAGTGAAATCTGTTTCCGTCGAAAAGAGAACTTAAAATTTATCCCACACATCTTTAAAACTTTAAGTGAAATCAGGGATGGTAAATTGAGTACAAAAGAAACCACTCAGTATTCATTGCAAAAATTTTAAAAGGATATCTTCCATCATGTCTTAAAGACAGGCAGGCTTAGAAATCCTTGAAACAAAAAACTATAAACAAAAAAAGTGGAACTGCTAAATCAGTGTTTTTCTTGTAAAACCCATTTTGTAAGTAGTAACCAAAGGTACAACTTATATTGTACTAGCAGATAATTTTCTTGTTTTTTTGTTTTTGTAAAACTAATGTCTTGCCGGTAGCAGTACTATTTTTGAAAATATTACAATCGTTCAGAAATATTATATTTTTATACCCTTCAGCACAGGTGAAAGGGTATATATAAGTTTGTCATTTCGTTTGTAATTTCTACAATATTGATCTTAGACCCTATAAAGTATATATATTCTGGGTCCTTATGAAGAGCGAAGTTGATTTAACGATGTCCGTCTGTCCGTCTGTGTGTTGAAATGGGTTTTCCGAAGACCCCAGACATGATGAGGACTTGATTGTTATATATTTCTGTTACATGTGATCCATTTCTGTTTGCTATTAAAAATCAGCCAGATCGGTTGATAAATGGTTGAGATATTAGCAACAAACCAGGACTACCTCCATTTTTTTCCGTAAAATCTCTTTGTTTTTATATGTATGTTGAATATTACGCATAACAAACACATCAATTTGTTGAAATTCTTTTCTTTCACCTCTTTACCTTTCATACACACACAACAAACCAATACAAAGATTTGTCATTTAAATAAAAACCAAACAAACCCCTATTAAACGAAAACTGTTTATTTAATTCTATTAACGATGATTCCACATGACCTAAATAGCTCAGTTGTCTAAACGCTAAGTCGCAAATAGTTTTTTCTCTAAGGCGCGTGTTCAATTCCTACACAAGTCAATTAAGTTTTTTTCTTTGTACATTTTTTTTATTTTCTTAAAACTTTTTTTTGTTTGTTTTTTGTTTTATTTAACATTTAATAATTAATTTAAATAAAATTTTATATCAATAACTAAATAATACATAAATAGGCTAAAAATATCAAAATTTGTGTAAAAACCCTCTGATACAAACAAAATACAAACGGTTTTATTTCTATATTTTGCTCCGATTTAAAAGAATTTATAAACAGATTTTTAAACCATTTTATTTCTCATATATTATTTTAGAGCTGTAAAAGCTCGAAAATCTTTAGTATAACATATTCGCTAAAAAACTCGGAAATATCGGTTCCGATACAAAAAAGTTATGCCCAAAACATAAATTCTTTTTTAAATACCTATTTTCTGAAACCATAAATCTTCCCGAGTCCAAGTTTTATCACTAAACTGTATATAAATCTGTCCATTCCATATATGTCCTCAGTTTTTTCCCAACCATGGTGAAGGGTATTTAAGATTCGGCATAGCCGAATTTAGCCGCTCTTACTTGTTTTTTATTATTTTTATTTATATTAATCATATAATTACAAATTATATCCTAATACCCTAACCGAGCACTAGCAACAGAGGTCATCGGCTCGTTTTAGCGAAAAACAAACCGGAGCCTCTGGTGGGAATCGAACCCACAACCTCATCACTGATAAGCTAGCATGCTACCAACTAGCCTATCGGGGCGCTCGTAACTAATGTAAAAATATGCTTAAAGTAATGAAAACTGAAATCTTTTTCATATTGTTTTTTTTCATGATATGTTTGTTATGAATTTTTGCAATAAAGTCACAAAATTAATAATTATATTTTAATTTTATTTTTCTGGTCAAATTACGTCGAGATTTCACTAGAATCTGTTCGTTTTCACCAAAAATTTGGAGGTTTCGACCAGTTTCTAGTGGAAGCCGGTAGATTCTAAGTGTATATTATTTCATTGGACTTTCACTATAGTTGTGATTTCAGAGAAATGAATTGAAATCGCATGATTTCAACAAAAATTTGATTGCAATCGAATACATTGCAATTTAATTAATTGCATTGAATGATTTCTAAAAAAAAAGGTTTTTAAAATCAGTTTAAAATCAAAGAGTGAAATCAGTTTAATATGTTAAGGTAGCTCATGTGGCAGGGCTGTAGACTGGCCCCAAGTTCGATTCCTGGCACAACAAATTTGAAGAAAAATTAACAATAAAAAATACAGTCCTCGCGGACTGTTCCAATTTTACAGTGTTTGCGCTCTGTTTTTATATCACACCCTTTGTGGACTATTCTAATTTTAAAGCCTTCAAGGTCTGTTCTAATTTTGCAGACTTTGCGGTCTGTTCTTATTTTAGAGTCTTTATATTTTTACTACTCGCACTGTCTGTTCTTATTTAAGGGCCTTCGCGGACTGTCCTAATATTGCCATCCTAAAAATTTGTTAAAAAAAATATACTGAAATTATAAAAATCATTAGAATTATAAATGTATAAATGTATAAAAAATGACATTTCTCCTATCTCCTATAGGCAGACTTTACTGTTTAAAAGCAGCACCTACGACAAAAAAAAATATATATACAAATTATATGTAGGTACTAAAAGTTTTTTATATGGCAACCTCTATCTTTACTTTAACGAAAGTTTAACATTAATACCAGGCAGGATGTATGAACGTATAACATTTCCACCTCTGTGGCAAACCAATATAAAGTATTAAAAGCTAAAGGTGAAAAACTACTTCATTTAGAATATAAAACACATTTAATGTAGCAGTTGAAAATGTTGTCTTCAGCTAAGAGAAACTGTAACATGGAGAAGATAAATAAGAAATATTGTAAGGTTGAGTGTTGGAATTATTTGATTTTCTAGGGAATGATGGATAAAATAGTAAAAGATAGATAAAAAGTAGTTGGATTTAAAGTGCAATATTTATATACAAATTTTTTCTCGTACCCATTATACAAAACTTTTTATTATATTAAAACTGAGTCATATATAAATCATATATGAGTCATATATGTATAAATTAAATATGAGTCATATATGAATTGTCATATAGAATGAGTCTAATATTTGAGCCAAACAGGTTGGTTGAAAAGTTCCTGCGCTCACCAAGAGATGGCACTGCTAGCTCTAAACTTTTTTTTTCTCATGTTGGTATAACTATCCTGAGAACACATGCAAAGTTGCAAGTCATTCTGTCAATTCTTTCTTTGTTTACAAGCCATTTGAAGTTGACGTGTCATTGATTTTTTTTAATATGGAACAAATTTAATATCGTGCAGTCATTAGATTCTTTGTTTTGAAGGGTTTAAAAGCAAAGGAAATTTATGAACAATTGTTAGAAGTGTATAAGGGGTCCTCACCTCCAAAACGCACTGTTGAATTTTGTGCTGGTGAATTTAAACGTGGTCGTACCAACCTTAAAGACGATCCACGCGAAGGACGACCAAAAACTGCAACCACAGCAGAAATCATTGAGCAGGTACATAATATGGTTAGTGAAGACACAAGTTTGACTAAGCGTGAAATTGCTAATGCCATAGGCATCTCAGACGAACGAGTACTCCATATTTTACATGAAGAATTACGTATGAAAAAACTGTTTGGAAAGTTAGTGCCGCACACATTAACAATTCAACAAAAACTGGATCGAAAACAAATTTCTCAGCGTAATTTGGAGCGTTTTAAGCCGAATAAAACCGACTTCTTGCGTCGTTTTATAACTATGGATGAGACTTGGATCTACCACCATGATCCTAAATTGAAACAAGAACGTTTACAGTGGACTGAAGCTGGTTGTTCAGCTCCAAAGCAGGTGAAGTCACAACGATCAGCAAAGAAGGTTATGGCATCAGTTTTTTGGAATACAAAAGAAATTTTGTTGATTGATTATCTTCAGAAAGGTAAAACAATCCACTCTGAATATTATTGCAGCCTTTTGGATCAGCTGGATGAAAAAATTCGTGAGAAAAGACCTGGTTTAAAGAAGAAAAAATCATTTTTCATCAAGACAATGCACCTGCTCACAAAAGTGTTTTGACGATGGCTAAATTCAAAGAATTAAAGTACAAATTGCTTGAACATCCACCGTATTCACCAGATTTGGCTCCCAGTGACTACTATCTCTTCAGAAATCTCAAACAATTTTATGGTATGCTTTGTAGCCTTTTTGCTGGAAGGAGACTATGTTCGCGAAAAATTGTGTTAGCTGCGGCAACTTTAATGTTTCCAATTATTCGACCCTGCCGGTTAATCGGTTAGGTTATTATTGGAAAAATTAGGAAAATTATTTAATAGCTTATTCGGATCAATTAATCGGAAAAATTGACCATTATTCGATTAATCGTTTAATGCAAATTAAACGTATTTCTTTCATCAATAAGTCAAGTCTATTGCGTTGGTTCCTAAAGTGTTTGTTTAGGACAATTTAAAGCATCCTGAGATTTTTTAAAAAATCATGCCTTAGGTTTTTTCAGAGCAATCAGAGGACTCTTTAGAAAGAAAATGTCAGACGTGTTCAGTGGAAGCAAACCCTTAAAAACGCAGTGTAGGTAGTGTTGGTTTTTATTTTCATTTTATGACACTGTCCAGAATAAAAAAAAATGCCTAAATAAACAAGAGCTGCCTTCAAAAAAATTCAATAATAAATTCTTAAAAATATGGTATGAATAGTTTTTGCTAAATTAACAAACAAAATTTGATAGAACTGTCACTGACTGTTTTACTACCTGGATTCAGCAATACAGTTAAAGAGGTTATCTATTACAAAAGATGAGCGCCCCGGTAGGCTAGTTGGTAGCGTGCTAGCTTATCAGTGCGGGGGTCGTGGGTTCAATTCCCACCAGAGGCTCTGGTCTGTTTTCGCTACAATGAGCCGAAGGCCTTTGTTGCTAGTGCTCGGTAAGGGTATTAACATATAATTTGTAATTATATCATTAATAAATAAAATAAATAAATATTACAAAAGATATACAAATTACGCATATTCTCAACAATTTTTCTGTGTTTGTGCAATTAAGCATTGAAATAAGCGAAATTTTAAATATTTTTGACTAAACAGCTTAATTTTACTACATTATCAAAATAAGTTGATAAATCAAATAAGAAACAAAATTCCATGATATTTTTTAGTTTTTATAAATTTTTTCCATAGAATTTTAATGAAACTGTTTTTTTTAGAAAATACAGTTTTCGCATTTAATGCCATTTTATATTATTTTATAACATAAGTAACGTCATAGTGCTTATTAGGAATATGCCTAGTCACGTATTTCATTGCTAAGGTGAAAAATATATATTTTAATAGGTTTTTTGTTAAAGCTCTGCTTAGAGACTCTAGCTTTTCTAAAACTTCGCGTTCTGATGAGATCTTTTGTCAGCTCGAAATACATGTATATATAGAGGTAAAAAGCTCTGTTTAAATTTTTTGGACATGCAAATATAATTTTATATTATTTAAAATTTAGTTTTGAAAGGAATTGAAACAAAAATAAAAATTTTCTATCATATTTCCTAAAGCCTATATGGGTCATTCCATGTCAAACCGCACAGCATTCGGATTTGTCATCTCCAATTTTAATGACGAATTTGTATGGACACTTTTTCGATATTTTGACGTTTTTGCCAATTTTTATGACGTCATATTTCGAAAGGGTTTGGGACCTAAGGGTTAATGATTTAATAAACACTACCCATTTACAATAATTGTGGCGAGTTTCATTAAATCGGAGATGACAAATACGAAAATTACAGTTTTCTGTGCGGTTTGATATGGAATGGCCCATATAACATTTGGTTTGATTCAGTAGATTTAAAAATAATTTGATTGTATTTTAATTGATGTTTTTTTTCTACGATTTTCTTTCCAAAGTTTAGAAAATTAGGATGTTTTAAGAAAAATTACAGAAAAATTCATATTAAAAATTTAACCGTTTAAACGACTTATTTTAATCGATTATTAGGGTCGAATAATTATTTGGGTTTAAAATTATTTGTTTCGACATTAACCGAAATAGAGGCAACTTGTTTTGTATCCTTCATCACTATTTTGACCAAAGCCCAGTATCGTTCGATTGGTCTAAGTTCGGTACAGTTTGGTGAATTATATTCTTTTGTCACTATTACTATATTATTTATGTTATACTCGGCAGACGTTTTGCTGTAGAGACATGTAGCGAGATCGGGCCAAAAAAATTTAGACTAATTGTGCTGCTTAAGGAAGACACTATTTGATTGGAAATTTCGCTGTTGATTGTACCAGTTATGATAAATTTATTGCTTCTATCTCCGCATGAGCAATTAGCCTGCCAATCTAAATATTTATATTTAATCCTTTAATTCCCAGTGGAATATAGGGTACATTGGAAAACTTTTTTACTTTGAAATTCAGCCGCAACATTGCCTCTAGCATCGGCCCCATAAAACCTCTGCTCTGGTAGCCAAGAACGTAAGTCTCATCGTCCATAATGCAGCACTCATAATTTTTTTATAAAATTGTTTCGAAATTTTTTATCATGATTTTTCACCATCAAGTTTTTCTTTGAATTCCCGTCGGACAGTTTTTAAACCTTCTATGTTTGGTTTTTAATGCAGCTTTTCGGTTTGATAGGCTAGGATTTTTTTAAAAGACCAACTATATTTTTAGCTTTCTCTGGCTGGGTAATACCTTTTTCATTCCATCTCCAGGCATTCTTTTAATAGTATTATGTTCCTTGTATATTTTTTATCGTACGCAAAAACGTTTTTCGTTACACTTTTGCTTCGTTTGCAATAGTTATGTGACTACGACTGGTATTATTTGTATAAATTTTAATTATTTGTTTTTTTTTTTGCTCAGAATCCATTTAAAAAAAAATATATAAACCGAATAATTATTTTGCACTCATAATTTGACTTCTTTTTAAAAGTTTACTTGATGAAAATATATTATAAAAAATGATATAAGTCAAAGTGTGTGTTAAATCTACTTTGATCTCATTCCTTATATGTATATATGTTCAAAATGGGGTTAAAGGGGCACACCTCATTAGACATGCCC
>OX456525.1:46570490-46612941 GCA_949748255.1 Eustalomyia histrio | reverse complement strand
CAGTATTTTTGGATATCAAAATAAGTTCTTCTACGCGAGGTTTCTGAAACAAACATCATCTTATCTACTGTGACCTATCATCGCCCAGCCAAAATCACTGAAACTAGAAACTTGAAATTTTGTATTAAGGTTATTCCTCTGGTGTAGAAGACCGCTTTTTTGAAATTCCTGCGCTGAGATTAAAAATGGGGAAATCAACCTCTCGATGGCCTGACCAAACCCCTTTGGCCATGAAATTCAAAATATGAGTTCCCTAAAGTATGTGCCAATTCACTGATAAGGAACTTTTTTGAATGTTCACCAAGAACGTAGCAAAATAGGGGAAAAAGTCGTATTCTTTGAACACAAGAACAGGTGTTTATTCTCGTTTATTCTTAATCATATTAATTAGTTCGGTAAATTTTGTGCAGATTATACATTTTAAGGGCCGATGTTGAATGTGAACCACAACTAAACGTCAAGTTTTTTTCTGCATTTCACTTGACATTTCTCAATTTTAGACTAACTCAATTTGAACCATGGAAAGATACACAACCGAGCAACGCGCTAAAGTTATTCAGGCTTAATATGAAAATGGGCGTTCAAATCAAAATGCATTTCGTGCACTTCGTGTTTTTTTTTCGCTCGTCGTTAATGAACATTATACATAAAGACTTGCATTTAAATACTTATAAGGTACAATTGACTCAAAAAATAAAGCCTCTTGACCATTCCAAACGTCGTCAATGGTCAGAATAATGGCAAGAAATGGCAGCAGTGGATGATCAATTTCCGAAGAAAATCATTTTCTGCGATGAGGCACATTTTCACCTCAGTGGATTCGTCAATAAGCAGAATTTCCGCATTTGGGCAAATGATAATCCAAGAGTGATTGTCGAAAAACCAATGCACCCAGGAAGAGTGACTGTTTGGTGCGGTTTATGGGCTGGCGGCATCATCGGTCCATATTTTTTCCAAAATGAGGCCGGTCAGGCAGTTACTGTGAATGGTGTTCGCTATCGTTAGATGATAACGAACTTTTTATGGCCCGAATTGGAAGATATGGATTTGCACGATATGTGGTTTCAACAGGACGGTGCGACTTGCCACACAGCTAACGAAACAATGGCTCTTTTGCGCAACAAATTCAATGGCCGTGTTATCTCACATGGTGGCGATATCAATTGGCCGCCAAGATCATGTGATTTGACACCGTTGGACTTCTTTCCTTGGGGTAATTTAAAATAAAAGGTATACCTCGATAAGCCAGAAACAATTTAAGAGCTAAAGGATGAGATAATTCGGCACATTAACGGCATAAAACTTCAATTATACCTCAGCGTCATCGAAAATTTGGACCATCGGATGGAGGTGTGCCGACGACCGTTTGGCCGATATTTTGTTCCATACATAATAGAACCATACCATATTATCATAATAAAAAGAAATGACAATAGTTTCCTCAAAAGCAACATCGGCCCTTAAAATTTAAACACCCTTTATTTTCTTTTAATTGCATATTTTTGCACAATGCGAAAATTGTCAAAATGTTTAAAAAATAAAATTAACGAAAATAAATTTATTTTACAAAACGTTTTGTTGTTTTAACATAAATTTCGTATTTTTTATATGGTGAGGGTATATATCAGTTTGTCATTCCGTTTGTAACATGTCGAAATATACACCCAGAAAACAGTATCAGTTATGTCCACCGAATTTGTCGGCAATCGAATTATGGTGGTTACGAAAATTGTCTTCATATTAAATTATATTTTTAGTTGAGAAAGCCAATATTCAGTTGTACAATTTAATATTTATACTCCACAGAAATATTAATACGTTCCACAAGATTTTATTTAAAAAAAAAAATTAGTTTTAAATTTTACCGGTATCGAACCTGTTTTATACCCAGCAAAACCACACATTATCAAATAATGGGTAAAGTAATGTATAGCCATAGGGGCCGATGGATTACTTTACACCTTACTTCATTAATGAATTTTACAGGCGATGAGCCTCAAAGTAATGTATATACCCTTACTTTAGAGGTGATAATGTAAGGGGTTACTTATGTGGTTACGAGAATGGAAAAAGTAATGTGTCTAAAAATAGATTTTTAAAAAAAGAGGAATTTTTATTAAAAAAAATTATTACAAATATTTTATTTAAAATAATGAGTAACTTATTACTTTATGCTTGAAAATAATGAAAAAGGTAACGAGCTATCATTACCAGGTAACGCATGAGAATATCGCACCCATTACCAAAGTTTTGCTGGATAGTTCACACTCTTGCTTACTGCACCACAACTAATTAAAATTTCCTTTGATATATTTGTCATTTAAACATTTCAATGTTTTATATTTATTAAAAAAAGTATTTTTTAAATATTTGCCTTTTCCGGGATTTGATTTCGGAAATTTGGAGTAGCTCTCTACCCACTGCACCACAAACACTTATGAATTTTTATGGCTAATTTTGAATTTAAACAATTTTTTAGGAAACTAAATGTTAGTATAAAATTTGTTTATCAATACCAATCATTAGTGACGTCTATTATCACTACAATCCACAATCCGGTTGCTTCCACTGAAACCCTAATTAAATGATATATTTGATCAGAATAACCGTACTTGTAGTTACCACTTTCGAATATCGATAATTTTTTAATAAATTTGATAGATTGTTACAAATTTCAAATATATTCACTGAATAAATGGTTGCTTCCACCGCACACAAATACTAACCAAATTTTATTTTTAAAGATGATTGGAAATACCAATAATTGAATAATAGAATTGATTTTTGGTTTCTTTTCCTTTTTTTAATTCCCAATACATTTTTGCTTTATTAATAACAAATAAATGTTAACAGTTTTGATCGAATTGCAACCAATCTTTTCTCTGGGTGTGGGGTCTAAGACCCCATAAAGTATATATATATTCGTGATCCTTATGCAATTTTAAGTCGATTTAGCGATGTCCGTCTGTCTGTTGAAATGGCAATCAAGACGCGAAGACGCAAGCAGAGGTGCCTATTTTTATGTAGATTATTGGACATCCTCCAGATGTGGTGTATTTTAGTACATTTTCATAGTAGCGACTGGTATATGATATATTTTCTCATATTTTTTCACCAGTCGCAGAATAATATTTTGTATACACCTCAAATATTTTTCAACTCAAAAAATTTTTTTTCACCACTAAAATTATTTTCACCACAAAAAATTTTTTTTTTTCCCTTAAAAAAAATTTTTTCACTTCAAAATTTTTTTACACGAAAAAATTTGTTTTCGCATTCAAAAAAGTTTTTTACCTCAAAAAATTGTTTTCACCTCCATAATATGACTAAAAGTTTTTTACATTATTTGTATTAAAAACAGTAGAGAACATTTTTTTAGGATATTGGTGGAGGGATATTGGTCGACAGTATAACAAACAAAAATGTATATTATTACAAATTTCTTAATTAAATTTAACACACCATAAAACAGGAGACTATATGAGCAGTTATTAATTTTTTAGTTAATTTAATTTCATTCATCAAAAGGTGTTGACAAAAAAGTATTTACCAACAATTTAAAGTCCAAGATTTCTTGGCCATCTAAAGAAATATAAAATAAAAACCACACTATAGAATTGATATGATACTTATTATGTAAAATTTAATGAATCGTTACTAATGCATGAAAATATTTAAACAATAAATTTGGTAAAGAATGTAAAAGTCGAATACAAAAACATAAACATGTTATGACAAAAAATCAATAAACATAAAAATGAAATGCTTAGAAATAAATAAGAACAAAAATAGAAAATGGGAGGTAATACCAAAACAAAAAAAATAAACTGGACCATTAAGCAATTTTAAGTTGTTTTTTTTTAAGAGTAAATAAAGATTTTTAATAAATAAAAATATGAAAACATATTACAAATTTTTCTTTAGACCATAAAAAATATATATATCATTGTTTAGTTAAGATTTTAAACGATTATTATGTTGATAATAAAAGAGGCAGTTGCAGTAATTGATGTCTCTATAAAACAAACATTTAAAGTAATTATTATTATTGTTGTTAGATTCATGTATGACTGCAGTAAAGTACTAGCACAAATAAAGACACTTTTTATATCCGACATCCCCAACATTTTCCAAACACACATGCTTCGAAACAAAAGCCAACACCAAAGCACACATAAACATTTCAAAATGCTAAAAATAATGTTAAGTATACATACATATAATGAGTGTGTATGTGTTAATTTGTGTTAGTGTGTATTTGTATTGTCGTACACATGTCTACATTTGTCTGCTATTCCACTTGGTTGTGTGTGTGTGTGTATATTTTTTTGGTTTAATAAAAACCATTATGGCTTTAACCTACGCCAATTAACGACAAACTCTTAAAATACTTAATGGTTTTGCAAATGCCATCATTTCAGGTGGGGCACCACTATGTTACAATCCATAAAATGTTTTGTGTATTTTTTGGGCGAAAATGTAATAAAGATAATGACTATAATAATTTTTAAAATCTACAATGCATAAAATTCTTCAGGAGGAAAAATTAAAATGTTTAATTTCTACTTACTACGCAGCAGAGAACATTAATTTGAACAAATTTACCTGCAAAGAAATAAATAAAAAAAGGAAAATTAAAGAAAAATTATCATAGTTATGTCAAAGTTCTATATTTAAAGGAGTTGCTTCCAGAGTTTCTTCTAAAAATTTGTTCCGTTTTGCACCATTAACAACACCTCTCATACAATCTAATATTTTGGATTTTTAACATATTTGATCAAAACTTGGCACAGTATTTTTTACGTGTGCGGGCTAAAACAAAGTGGCGTGGCGCTTGCCATATGAGCCAAAATTATATATTATTAATCTCTGGTCTTGTTAGGCATATACGACTATACAAAAATTTCTAAATTGTTTTTACTTGGCACATGTCAGAAATATTTGATTGAAAGTTACACCGCTTTTTTATTCCATATCTATTTTGAATTGCTTTACTGAGCGATCCGAAATGCATACGATCATCCAGACTACAATACCTCCATCACCACCATTCACTTTACGTAGTACTGTTGGAGGTGCAAGGATTGGCGGTAATCCTGACGACAAATACGGACTTAACGTCGGCATACCCGAGAAAGAACGGTTAACCTCAAGGACAAAGCCATCAGCTCTAGGGGGGAATGACAGAAATTAGGGAAGCCGCAAGTGTCTGAAAGCAAACTTTCCATTGGCACTGGACATAGGAGACCGAGGTCATGCTGAGGGTAGGATGTCAACGGACAGATGGCTAGACTGCAGTTGTTGATCGTACAGTTACTGAAGGATCCGAAATGCTTACGATCATCCAGACTATAATATCCCCATCACCACCATTCATTTTACGTAGTACTAATGGAGGTACAATGATTGCCGGTAATCCTGACGATAAATACAGACCTGACATCAGCATACCCGAGTAATAACGGTTAACCTCTAGGACAATACCTTCATATCTAGGGGAAAACGACAGAGACTAGGTAAGATGCAGGTGTGTGAGAGCAAGCTTTCCATTGGCACTGGCCATAGACGACCGGGGTCATCCTGCGGGTAGGATGGCAACGGACAGACGACTACACTCACCAAAAAATGTATGTAATGGCAACGGGAAGTTTTGCTTATTTGAGCCCAGCGGTATTTTTTGATGACAGATGTTTGCTGATGCGTAGTACAATGAAATTAGTAGAACAAATTAGTAGCCGCTACTAAATTAAAGTAAACCTTTTGTAAAGTGGAATTTGAAATCGGTTTGATAAAATCAGCAAACAAATTAGTAGCCGCTACTTAATTAACTCAGTTATTTTTAGATAGACTTTAAATTTAAATTTATTTTGCAATTGCTTTACGAATTCGAATATAAAAATTTATATTTTTTTATCGAATATTTTTTTAATTGATTATTTTTAACCAATAATTAAAAACTAATTAAAAAAAATTAAAAGGCCTAAAAAATAGTTAAACATAAACGAATATATAATTTTATTTTAATTTACTAATTTTTGTTAGTAGTTTTTTCGATTTTAAGGTCCAATTTTAATTGTTTAAGGGCAGACTTTTAGAATTAAATTAGTTTTAAGTGCTACAGGTTGGTTGAAAAGTTCCTGCGCTCACCAAGAGATGGCACTGATAGCTCCAAACTTTTTTTCTCAAGTTGGTATAACTGTTGGAAGTCATTCTGTCAATTCTTTCTTTGTTTACAAGCCATTTGAAGTTGTCGTGTCATTGATTTTTTTTTTATATGGAAAAAATTTAATATCGTGCAGTCATAAGATTCTTTGTTTTGAAGGGTTTAAAAGCAAAGGAAATTTATAAACAATTGTTAGAAGTGTATAAGGAGTCCTCACCTTCAAAACGCACCGTTTAATTTTGGGCTGGTGAATTTAAACGTGGTCGTACCAGCCTTGAAGACGATCCACGCGAAGGACGACCAAAAACTGCAACCACAGCAGAAATCATTGAGCAGGTACATAATATGGTTAGTGAAGATCCAAGTTTGACTAAGCGTGAAATTGCTAATGCCATAGGCATCTCAGACGAACGAGTACTCCATATTTTACATGAAGAATTACGTATGAAAAAACTGTTTGGAAAGTTAGTGCCGCACACATTAACAATTCAACAAAAACTGGATCGAAAACAAATTTCTCAGCGTAATTTAGAGCATTTTAAGCCGAATAAAACCGACTTTTTGGATCTACCACCATGATCCTAAATTGCAACAAGAACGCTTACAGTGGACTGAAGCTGGTTGTTCAGCTCCAAAGCAGGTAAAGTCACAACGATCAGCAAAGAAGGTTATATGGCATCAGTTTTTTGGGATGCAAAAGGAATTTTGTTGATTGATTATCTTCAGAAAGGTAAAACAATCAACTCTGAATAATAATGCAGCCTTTTGGATCAGCTGGATGAAAAAATTCGTGAGAAAAGACCTGGTTTAAAGAAGAAAAAAATAATTTTTATCAAGACAATGCACCTGCTCACAAAAGTGTTTTGACGATGGCTAAATTCAAAGAATTAAAGTACGAATTGCTTGAACATCCACCGTATTCACGAGATTTGGCGCCCAGTGACTACTATCTCTTCAGAAATCTCAAACAATTCCTTCGTGGAAAGCATTTTTCGTCGAATGAAGAGGCCATAGCAGCCGTAGACGGTTATTTTGCAGAGCTTCCGGAAAACCATTATAAGGATGGGATAAAATTATTGAAAGATCATTGGAACAAGTGTATTTAGCTTCTAGATTATATTGAATAAAAAAATATGTTTCGTTACATAAACAGTATTCATTCACTTCGAGCGCAGGAACTTTTCAACCAACCTGTATTTTTAGTGAATGTGCTATTTTTGGAGTCGGTTGTCAAAAGTATCTTCACTTTTGATGCATGTACAAGTTTTAATTATTAGAAATAAGATTTCCTTGAATGTCCACTTTTCAAAAATTAGTGGCCCGTAATCGTAGTCCCGCACTAAAGTCGGCTTTTTTTTAAAACAACTTTTAATTAAAAACTTGTTATTATCTATTTTGCTATTATAGTCAGAATTAAAGCCAGTTTTAAGTTGAATCGGCTTTAAATGGTTATTTCATCAAATGTACCAAATGCCCGCATACATTTTGTACTAAAAAATAAGCAGGTGGTAACATTGATCAGCTGATTTTATATTTGCCGGAAAAAATGAAAAGTGTGTAAATAAAAGATTTGCAATTGCAAAATGTGTAAAGGAAAAAACTTTATTAATAAAAATTTAATAACTTAACAAATGTTATGCAAAATATCGTACTTATTGATATAATTTTCCTTTTAATGATTTGCAATTCAAACATTATTTTTCACAAAAATTTTCTTAGCGGAAAACAGCTGTTGTGTGTTGTTAAATTGGATAGAGTCAACTTCAGCTAGTTTTAATTTTAAAGTAGACTTTAGCGATTAAAGTATACTTTTACTTGTCTATAGTATGCCGAAAGTATACTTTTAAGAAAAGTCGACTATAGAACTCTTAAAGTATACTTTATTTTAACTATGATTATGCGTCAATATTTTTTTTTTTGTTAATTTTAGAAAATCGGTTTTCAAAAATTTGTAAAACGATTTCTGAAGTTAGCAACAAAAATTTGTAAATATTCTGTAAAAGTTTTGTAGTTTGTAAAATGTAAACATCAAAAAAATTTACTAAATAATACATTTTTTCCTAAAAGTCAGTACAAAAATAGTAAAGCCGTTTTAAAAACCGTTTACAAATATTTATACTAAACTTTGCTTTTAGTGTAAACTTTGAGGAGTGGATAATGCGGGCTCTAGTTGATGCACTCGCATACAGTGAAGATGATTCATTTACTGCGCTCGATGGCATCAAAACGCAATGGGTTCAAACAATGAGAAGGGATTAAACTTTCTCAAGAACACCTTCCAAGATCTTGACGAACTTTGGGCTAGTGTGAAAAGCGATTTCGTTCCCTCTGATCAGGTATAGGTCCATCCTGAAGTGACAGTTTGCTTGAGCGTTGAAATAAAAGGCTTGGTTTAGTTATTGAAAAATCATCAGACGAATGGTCAACAGAGGAGACGGAAAATGCCTCTGTATAAAAATCGGCTCGAAGTCTCCCCAAAAGAATGCTGAAGTTTGGGTAATATTATCTTAAGATGATTCTTCGACTTATAAATTATGCTTCCTAATGGCATTCAGGTGTTGAGGATTAATTTACGCATATGTGAGGCAGGTCGATAAGCTCGAATATTAGTGATGGTGAGACGTGGAAGGTGACGAAAACGGACACTCCATAAGGGACAGTAATTTCTTATCTTCTGTGGAACCTTGCGAATAATCGAATCATCAACTCGATGCAGAGAATTGAAATTTTTTTAAACGATCAGCCATGTCATGGAAGCTATACTTGTGAGCAACGAGAACTGTCTAAAAGTCAATCAGTCGAAAATTTTAACTTATTTAGTTCACAAGGAAATACACTCGAAAGGAGTTTGATCCCCTACACCAGATGGAGCCGCACTTTCAAAAAAGATGGAAGAGGAATATCGAGGAAAATATGAAAAAAGAATTATATGCTTTTTGTACCTGCAACAGGCTTTTGAAAGGAGGTGGGATATGCAGCGGAATATTATTCACTAGATGGACGAGGCCGGCATGGATGACCTGATTTACTTGGTGGAACTGTTCGGTATGAGAGAGAACATAGCGGATGGGGAGGCGAGGTGCAAGGCCTCTACAGATTGTAGGATATTTTGAACCTTATGGCCGCTGACTGATTTAAAGGATTCTCACGGGCCACTGTGCGCTGGGATTACTTCTGTGCGCACTACCGTAGGGTCTGAACGGACAATGAGGAAGTAGTGAATTATTTACTTTGCGAGTGTCCGGAAATGAGGAAGAAGCGACTAAGATAACTTAGAAGCAGTTTTTTCAATTACCTGTATAGTATCCAAGTATGGCGGTTTTTTGTAGTAATCTGAATGTTTTTAGATTTTTTTATAGACGTGGTATTTTAATGTGTATGTAGTGGAGACAGAGAGAATCTTATTTAACCTAACATTCCCACCAATACCTAATTAAACTTACTTTTAAAAGAATTCTTCTTTAAATACAAAATCTGAAATTTTATTCAAATATTTCCCACTATTAATATGAATGTTTGCCAATAATTCTGCTTTTGATTTATATTAAAAATTTTCCGTTTTGTTTATTTATTGCTTTTATTAACATTTAGTAGTTATTTCAAGAGCACTTCTTCAATACTACAGTTTTCATTTAATCACAGATTTCCTTAAAATTTACATTTCATTAAACACTCAATATTAACTTTAGCAAAAGAAAAGTTTTGTAGCAACTGAAAAAGTTTATACGATGCAAATTATTTGCGAAAAAAAATTAATAAAAACTTTTGATGTTGCTTATTGCAGCACAATACAAATTAAGAAAGAGAAAAACTACAAAAAAAGTGAATTTTATAATGCGTTCTTATCGACAACATCATAATGAAGGAAGAAAATAAAAGCAATGAAACTTGTGATTTTATTACAATAAAAATGAAAATTACAAGAAAGGAGGTTAAGTAGAACTCGTAACTTTGTCTCATTTTTACGTTTATTAACGGAGGAACAAAAAAACATAAAATAATGTTTAATGGATGCTATAGTAACATGTCACAAAACAGCAGTTTTACATTTGTTATTATCCATTTTTTATCAAGGATGTCAACATAAATTTAGGAGAATATTTTTTTTATAGCATCAAACATGGTCGGGTAGTTGGTTCAAGTGGCAGCAAACGCTCAAGTAAACATCAAGTAGAGTCAAAAAGCGACTATACTGGGACCAAGCCACTTGTAGGGGCCTGATGCTCGGAGAACTAGACTCAACGCAAAAGATTAGGATGACCGAATCCTGGGACCAATATCACCGACAGGTCATTCAGTTTATGAAAGACCCAAGTTATATGTGGCGCTGGGTAATCAGAGACGAAATTACTTACCAATGCTTCCTTATTCGGTATACAACAGCTAAGTCATTGTACATCACGCTGTGTCTTCCTATCAGCCAGTGACCAGTCATCACGATCGTCAGTCTCGAAACATCTCTCCTACTGAGAGGAAATTTAGTTCTCTTAAGATCGTGGTCGGGCCACATGAGCCTTGCGAACCTACAGGTTTGAAGTTCTCGACATCCGGCACTTTAATGGTCCTGAGCGATGTAGCTGCAAATATATTTGTGGAGATATTTAAGGCAGACCCTCCCTGCCTTTGCTAACTCGTCTCACCGCTCTTTGCTGTAAAAATCCCTGTGACCGGGGACCCATGCCATTGTAATTAGCGACTGACAAATTAGCTTGGACAGGTCTTTCTTACACTGACCGAAGAGGATAGAAGATGTAATATTTAAGTTCAGGGATGTAAGAGATTCTCCGAGCTCCAAACGCATACAAGAGTCTGCAAGCTTCCTAGATAGCCAGAGTTTATACTTGAAATACACATGATAAAGTAATCTGAAGGAGCCTTGTATGTCACAAGCACCAGAGTAGACTGTAGAGTCTACTTCACATCCATCTTTAAACCATCGGTTTATACGCTGATGTGAAATCCAGAAGTTGGTCCCATTGAACTCTAGAAGGTAGGCTGACCCAAAAAGGTATATCGAAGTCAGTCCAAGGAGTAAAGCAGTCACATATTGGTCTGAACTGCGGGGGCAGTTGGTTGAAAAGACTAGCATATCCGTAGGTTCTGACCTTTCAATAACCCATAGCAGCAACTTGTGCTGTATGTAGCAGTATTGAGAATCTCGGAGGGCCAATCCTTATCGTACCAGAAACTCCAATACAAGCCTAGCTCTGAACCTTGTGCAGTTGCTTCGCAACCACTTCCTTGGTTCGAGTCCGTGCACTTTCGAACTTCCCTTGAAGTTATTTTCAGCAAGTTCCGTCATTTACTTTGTGTTTAACAGCTGTTTAAAACATACAACCTCGTGGATTTTTTTTAAAAATTGAAAAAAGTGAACTTCGGGTGCTCATTAAACATTATTTTTTGCGAAAAAAAACGTCAATCAAACCAAGGAAAAGCTTAATAAATACTATGGGGACTCTGCACCATCGATTTCAATGGTAAAAAAGTGGTTTACTGACTTTTGTTGTGGTTGCACAAGTAAAAATGAAAAATCCGCGATTTAGTGTTGGCCATCGACGAGTAAAAGTGCTTAAGATTGTTGATGCCAGTGTGGTTTGGATTTTAAATGATCAGTTGGATTTAAGAAAGCTGTCTACAAGATGGGTGCCGCGTTTGCTCTCAATTGACCATAAATGTAATCGTATGACGACTTCAAAGAATTGAAAAAATTCCATGAGTTGAGCTACGATTCGTTACCTCATCTGATATATTCTCCAGATTTAGCCCCCAGTGACTATTTCCTATTTACAAACCTAAAAAAATGGTTAGGTGGAAAGAGATTTAGCTCCAACGATGGACCTCGAAAAATACTATTTTTTGAAAGGTATACGAAATTGGAGAAACGTTGGACTAAGTGTATTGAACTAAAAGGAGATTATGTTAAAAAATATTTTTTTTTTTTTTGCAAAAAACTGTGTTTCATTCAAAAAGTCTCGGACTTATTGATCCGCCCCCGTATTTTCCGTCCACTATGCAATAGAGCCGTAAGTAAGTATTGGGCTTACGATGGCCGTTTACATTTATAACTTCATTTTAGGACACAAACCCCATATTAGGTAATACATCTTCCAGCGGAACGGTGCGTACTCGGTGATAAGATTACACGACAGTATTGAGATTAAGACAATGCATAAATATTTAGTATGTTTGAAAAGGGTGAGTTTTGTGGCCTTTAAGCCGCAACAGTCTGTAACTTGATTTGGCCCTAGTGGTGGAAAACACCAGTTCTGTTTCACCTAGATACACTTCCAGACCATAGTCATTGGCGAGATTCCTGGGAGTATTTGGAGCACTGCACACAATGTCATCATATCCAAAAATATCCCTAATACTTGTCTCGCCACATCATCTGCATAAGCAACGACTTTAACAACCAATGAGATTAGAGGAAGAAAAATATAATCGAAAAAATTAATGTAATAAAACACAGGGATTAACTTGAGCTAGCTGCCAAATTTTCCCATCAAATCTATATTCCCTGAAAACTAATATTATAATTTGTTGGTCCCACTGTATTTTGCCACAGTATTCGTGCATTTTTTTATATTACCCCTAAAGTCATGTAGTTTTTTTTTTAATATTAATTAAATGTATTCTCTTTATTTTCATTTGACTTTTATGTTACTTTAATACTCTTGTTAATATCCAAACTTATGACCTTTTTAACAGTTCATAATTAAATTATTTTTTTTGTTTTTTATCATGACAAGTCTTTTATATTATTTATAAAAGTAAATACACATATCACGACTGAAGCATATAAATACAACACATAAACTCTTACTAATAGAATAAAAGCGTAAAAAAAACTTCCTGACTTTCCTGACATTTTTTCACACTTCCTTTGTCAAAACAATAAAATCTACTTAACAATATAAAAACCAACAGCAACAACAATCAAAAGACAATACCCAACACCCAACACTCCTTTTGCGGTAGCAGACGTACAAGTAGTACGTGATCGGTGTCAACAAATATAAAACTACTTAACCACACAACTACATTCAGATTCTTAAAAAGAGGAAAAGAAAAAAATTGGAAAAAAATATAAGATTGAAAAAACACAAAAACAAATAAACACTTAACAAGAGGCCAGCCACCTCTAAAGCTCTGTGTTTAAAGATGAATTCTGACAAAGTTGAATAAATAAAACTATAAAACTAAGGTTATCAACAAATGATTATGATAACACATACACACACACACACATACACACACTTACAATACATAGAGACCTATTAAACTTTAGTATGTAGTATTCAGTGTATTTTATATTTTTATAAAGCAACAACTACTAAACACTACAACCACCAACAACAACAGCAACAATGACATGTCAATGAAACAACGAGTGTTGATAATGCTTTTGTGAATGGGTGTAAATAAACAAACACTTTAAAATGATGCGATAATTGAGTGACAAATACACTAATACATATACAGTACCACTCTGCACATACATACGAGAGGGGATGTAGGGTAATTTAAAAGGATTTTATGAACATTTAAATTTAAATTAATATTTTAAAAATGCTTTAAAAAGAGCAAAGAAAATTAAATTTATAAAGAGCTATACACTCAGAAAAAAAAGTAGTAGAAAACAGTTTTCAATCCCACTTCACTATTTTTGTACTGATTTTTAGTAAAAGAAAATTATTATTTAGCAAATCTTTTTTCTATTTACATTTTTCAAATTATAAAATTTACAGAATATTTACAAATTTTTGTTGCTAATTTCAGATTTCATTTTACAAATTTTTAAAAACCGATTTGCTAAAATTTGCAAAAAAAAATTTACAAATTTTAAAAAAGTGGATATTAAAAGAAATTTTATTTCTAACTAAAACTTACACCTACAAACTTAAATTGCCCTAAAATGTTACATAGATTAAAAAAAGATCGGAAGTGATGTCTTAAAATAGGACATCTATTTAAAATAGCACACTCAGAATGTTATGTATTTTAACTGTTTGTAGTTTAATAAAAAAGTTTTCCGTTCCATTTAAAAATAAAGAAACATACATTTATTTTTCAAAGAAATATCTGTATTAACTTTTTTATACATTTATTCGAAATAATTTACTATCATTTACCATTTTTTTTCAGTTTCATTTATTTTTTTCATTTGTTGAAAAAATTTATAAAATTTACCCACAAAACGGAAACTTGTAGTTTATTTGTATCCGTAACAGTTATTACAAATTTAAATTTTGTTTGCTGTCTGTTTCAAAAAAAATATTCAAAAAATTTCAATTTGTTCGTTTTATTAAAATTGGTTGTATATATACAACATTATTTCAATTCAAATTACAAGAACTTTAAAAACACACATACATACACAAACACATTCACACAAAAAGTGTCTATAGCTACGCATACATACATCTTGTATTGTACGAGTATATAAAAAAACAAAAATACAAAAAGGGAAACAATTTCAAACAAATGAAAAAAACATTTATTTTTTAAGGAATTGGTAGGTAAAATTTTGACATTTATTTTTACTGATTATATCATTTGTTTCTTACGGATGTGTCAGTTGATTAATCAACGTTTAAAAATAAATAACAAAAGGCATTGGAAATTAAGCAGACCGGTTTTAAAATGAAATATCATTTCTTTTAAATGACATTTTCTGTTATTTTAACTTACAAACTATTTTAAGTGCACTAAAAAGTTTTTTTAGTTCTAAAAATCAGCCCTAAAAACAATTAAAATTTGACCTTAAAAGTAAGAAAAAAAATTGACTAAAAAATTCTTCAAAACAGAAATTACAAATTAAAACAAAATGATAAATTCGTTTATGTTTTTAAATTTTTTAAGCCTGATTTTTTTTTTTAATTTTGTATAAAATATTTTTTTGAAAAAAATAAATAAAATAAAAAAATTTTGTTCTAATGTTAATAATATTTGGTAAATTCTAATATTTAGTAAATTTTAGCAAACCGATTTTAAATTCCACTTTACAAAAAGTTTACTAAAATTTAGTAGCGGCTACTTATTTCATTGAACTACACGTCAGCAGACATGTGCTGCTAAGTTAAGCAAAAAAAATACCGTTGGGCTTAAATTAGCAAAATTTCCCGTAATAACAGCAAAATTTTCAGCTGCAATTACAGACTTTATTTGCTGAGTGTAGATAATATGGTTATTTGAAATCATGAGTTCACACACTCGCAAGTAATCTTCGGACTAAAGAAAACATAGGACATACACTTAAGCCTGAAATTCGGCTAGATGTGCGCTCTTAGGTGGTGATAGTGCACGTCCTTAACTTTTCCAGAAACTCCATCCTCTTGACAACATTTCTAAGCTCTTTCCAGCCCATTCCACTAAGGTCACCCAAGGTTTTAATATTATCGGCAGCGAAGTGTTGAACCCAAATCATTGCAAATATTGTATTCTAAGGTCTCGTCATCCTCTCCAGAGTCCCTTTCACCAATTCGTAAAATTCTATTGACATCATTTCCCAAATTCCATTAAATTATAATACAATAAATAAATAAGGTAATAAAAACTAGAATACCCAATCTGACCCAGCGGAATAGATAGTCACTAGACCGTAATTAATGAGTATGAAAATCGTTTCCCCCACAATTTTCCCCATATTAAATTTTTATTTTAATATGACATAAAGGGCCATTTTTAAAGGGGTTACGTAAACAGATCTACCGGAACAGATAGTCACTAAATCCTAGTTAATGTTCACAAAGCCACTTTCAGAGAATTCGGTTAGGTGAAGAAGAAACAATTAATTTTTTCCCATTTTGAATTTTATTTTTAACAATTTTAATAAGCTCCGATAATATCAAATTCCTTTTCTGTTCCATTAATTTCGTTCCCTGTATTAAGTGTTCCAATTTTAGTCGTTCCCCATTTGATTCCATTTTGTTTTATTCTACCGAATTGGAATAAAAATAAATATCTATATACTGTGAGCGTCAAAAGAAACTGTACATGTTGGTTTATTATTTTCACCGTTAAATTTCACTATCTTGCAATTATATTTTATTGAACATTTTATATTTTTTTAATTATATATTTTCCCCTCTCTTAATTTGAAATAATAAAACTCGTGCAACAAAAATAAATTGGTTACAATAACAAATTTGGGTTTTGTTCAAAACATTCAACTATTAAGCCACAGTGTGACGTGGAAATTTTGGTAAAGAGTATTAAAATAAACCTAATATGTACTTGAACACTAAAGTCTTTAGGAACGTGTAATTTTTGGTAAAAAAAATACCAGCTAAAATTTGGAAAACAAAAATTCTGAATTTGCCCAGTCAAATGTAACATCTACATTCCAGTACGGTGCTGGTTTGGTCAGAGTATGGGAATGTATGGTGGCCAGTGGTGTACGCAACTTGATTTTCATTGAGATCACTATGAATAAAACAGATTACTTCACCATTTTAAAAGGTAATTTGCCACTTAATGTCAACATTAAATCATACTTGGATCTTTCAACAAGACAAGGTTTTCGCGAACCCCTCAAAAAATTTGAAAAAATGACTGATTTACCGTACTTCTAAAGAGCTGGATCATCCTCTCAGTCACACGACCTTAACTTAATTGAAAATTTGTGCGAACATCTGCGCCGGCAAATTAGAAAAGGAACACTTACCAGCAAGGACTTGCTCAAATCAGTGATAATGAGTGAATGGCAAAAAAAAATATCCTACGAAGTAATCGGAAACCTATTGTAATCGATATTCAGAAGATTGCAAGCTATACTGAAGTCTTTAAAATCCTTTTGTTATTTTTAGCTAAGGTTGAAAAAGATAAATCCGAATTGAAGATACTCCTCATAACCGACTCATGTCCAAAAATAGGACATACACTTAAGCTGCAATTACTAATGCGTAACGCAACAAATTAGCTGATTTAGTCTAAATGAATGGGTTAAAAAGAGACAACCAAATAGAAATACGTTACGATAATCAAGCTCAAGCCAAAAAATCGTCCTGGTGTGCGTTCCAATGTAGGTTAGAATTTTATTGAGGTCAAAACCTCTGCTTACTTTCGATTTTCTTCGAACTTTCAATCAGCTTACAACAAGATTTCTTAAGATACCCGGCAAAACCACACATTACCAAATAATGTGTAAAGTAATGTGTAAAGTAATGTGTAGCCATAGCGGCTCATGGATTACTTTACACCTTACTTCATTGATGAATTTTACAGGCGATGAGCCTCAAAGTAATGTATATACCCATTACTTTAGAGGTGATAATGTAAGGGGTTATTTATATGGTTACGAGAATGCAAAAGTAATGTGTCTAAAAATAAATTTTTAAAAAAGAGGAATTTAAAAAAAAAAAAAATATTACATATAGTTTAAAGGTTTTTAAAAATAATGTGGTCATGGTGGGAATCGAACCAGAGAACTCTGGTTGCCAGCCAACAACTCTACCCACTGAGCTATCGACGAATATAGTATTTAATTTCTTTAAACTTAAATGAATTGTTGCGTTTCTTTTTTTCGCTAGTGTTGTCAAAACAAACATACATTACCCTTTTGCTTACAAAAAAAAAAAAAACAAAGTAATGTATCTTAAAATAGATTTTCAAAAATATTTAAATTATTACTTAACATTTAAAAACCATATATTACGTAATCAATAATCAGTAACTTATTACTTTATGCTTGCAAATAATGAAAAAGGTAACGAGCTATCATTACAAGGTAACGAATGAGAATATCGCACCCATTACCAAAGTTTTGCTGGTTAACCTTTGGTTTACATAAGTATCAAGCAAGTCTCAAGCCAGGCAGGTTTTTATTGTACAATTTCTTTTGACGCTTTGAATATGAAGTGTTTTTTGTTTTTGTAAGGTTTTTGTTGTTTTTTTTTACAAAATTAGAATATATAAAATATATTTTTAGAAAAACATAAAATTTTAAAAAAGAGGATAAAGCAAAAATGATAAAGCAAAATTGAAGTTATAAAGCTAATGTGCACAGCACAGACAGGAAACAGCTGATTGAATCAAAATGGCGGCTAGAAAATGAGTAAAAGGAAATGTAAAAATTGCAGTGATACATACAATTTATATGGAGCACACTTTCTCTATCTCATTTTGCAAATCACTACAATGTCAACATAAGCATACGCTTCATGAATTCTTGTTTGCCCATATGTCATTGGTAACCTGCCTGTGTAGTCTGTGGTGCATAGTTTATTTTAACGCTTACGGTATAGGGTTTATTTTATTAACTTTTTTTACAAGCATGCCAGCTCTGTACAAAAGTCATTATTACGACTGTTGCTCATGTTTAAAAAATGAGTGTGTACATCAATTTTAGAATGGCCAAGGCCATTACTTCTTCATTACAAAACCAATAAGCGAGCCAAGTCCTTTTAGCTCACTTGTCCGAGCGAGAGAGTTAAACTAATGTCGGATTTTATTTACTTTGTTTTAAATTTTTGGCGATTTTTTCAATTTCACCATTTGTTTTTATATTTTGGAAATTTCCATTTTTATAAATTTGTTATTTTTTTAATTTGAGCGGTTTCTTTGAAATCTGCTGATCTTAGAATTTTTTTTAATTTTGGAGGCTTTTTCCACATCCCAACGATTTTTTAATTTTTTTCTATTTTTCTAATTTTAATTATAACGTTTTTTTTTAATATTTGCGACTTTTTCCCAAATTCAAAGATTTTTAGAATTTTTATTCTAGATTTTTTTCAATTTTAACGATTTTTCGTCAAGTTCTTATTAAAATTTCTTTATAGATAAAAATAACGTTTAACAATTTCAGCCGTTTTTTTTTTTTTGGCGATTTCGAATGTGACATATGCTTGTTTACGAGTTTATTTAATTTTGAAATTTAGTTGTCAAAAAAAAAAAAAAAAAAAAGAATAAAAACAGTAGATTTTACTGTTTAATTAGTAATTTTCTTCTTAATCTTTAAAATTTACCTATAAAAAAATATTCTATATTAAAGAGTAGGAAATGGGATGTTTTCACAAGAAAAAAGTAAAGATGTAAAGGTTTTATTAAAAAATAAAAATACTGCAAAATTAAGATGTGTCAAGAAAAATTCTTTTTTACGGAATAGGCGCATTAATTTAATATTAAAAATAATATTTTTATATCATTTTAGAAGTGTTTACTTGCTAAATTCCATATACACTATAAATTAAAAATCAAAATTTTTTAAAAACTACTATTTTGTATTGTAGTGTAAATTGGGCTTTTGTAAAAACAAATGAAGAAAACCTTTGTTTTTACTTATTTTGTAGTTTATTAAACACCCAGAGAAGAGATACGTTGCAATTCGATCAAAACCGTTAACATTTATTTGTGATAATTTAATTTTATTTGGAATAACCTTAAATCCATTAACAGGGCAAAAATGTTAAAAACTAAAAAGAGGAAAAAGAAAACAAAAATCAATCCTATTATTCAATTATTGGTATTTCCAATCATCTTTAAAAATAAAATTCGTTTAGTTTTTGTGTCCGGTGGAAGCAACCATTTATTTATGGAATATATTAAAAACTACAAGTACGGTTATTCTGATCAAAATTTAGTATACAGCACGCATTTTCATTTCTGAAGCAAAATATTTTGATTAGAAAAAGAAATATATTAGTTTGAACAAACTTAAAAGTAAATTTGAAGTTTGATATTTTATTTTTTTGAAAAATGTTGAAAATTAAAACTGAGTTCGTGGAAATTTTATGGAAAGAAGAAATAAGTACCTGAAAAAAAAACAGTCAAAAATTAGTATACAGTTGATTGATAACACCCTATTTTATATTACCAAAATCAAATAATAAAAAGTTATTATTTTGTTGGTCCTCCTTCCAGCTTAATTACTGCCTCTAGTCGCCTTTTCATGGAATTTACAAGAGGTTCAGTAACATCTTTATTAATTTTGCCCCACTCTTCCCTTAAAGCTATTCGAAGTTCGTTCTTGGATAAAATGCTTCGTTTTCTAATGTTTCTGTCCAAAATTTCCTATAGATGATCTATGGTGTTAAGGTCTGGAGATTGCGGAGGTGAACTTAAGATGCCTAAACAGCCTTGTACAACAATCACTCCTTGACAATTCTGGCGGTGTGCTTTGGGTCATTGTCTTGCTGAAAGACCCATGGCGTACAAGACCTAAATTTTCAGCACTTACTTTCAAATTGTCCTTTAAAATTTGTAAGTAGTGTCGGCTATTCATTGTACTTTCAATGAATACAAGTTTGCCTGGTCCTGCAACTGACATACAACCCCAACTAGGGTTTTGTGGAAGCAGCTCACTATTTTTTGTTCTCCAGAACTTTTCTCTTGATTTTGACCCAAAAACTCAAATTTTCTCTCATCAGTAAATATTACGTTATTTCAGAAAGACTGCAAACAGGTTATGTGAGCTTTTGCAAAGTCTTTATGTTAAGTACGGCTTGCCGCAGAAATTAACGTTTTTTTTTTCTAGGCACTCCTCCATGTAGTACATGGTCATTCGGCCGTGTTCTAATTATAGATGCACTTACTGATTTACAACTTTCCTGAGAAATGTTTTCAGCTATTTCGACTGCGCTAGACTTTGGAATTTTTTTGACTTCTCTGACTTTTTTGCGCACCTCATAATCAGTTAGAGAGCGTGGTCGACCGGTATGTTTTACAGTATTGGTGTTTCCTCGAGCTTTATTTCTTTCAATAACTTTTTGAATAGTTGCCCGGCTTTTGTTTACAATTTTAGCAATATCTCCGAAAGATTTTCCGTTTCTTCAGTGGAACACGATTAAGTCTCTAACCTCCACTGGTAAATCTTTGCCACGTGCCATTCTGGTCCCTAAGTATTTTCCTAACTCTGTACTTACAAAATAAATACTAAATTCATTAATAATTGTGTAAGAACGGTACTTATTTTATTCTCTTTTAATGTTCTGTATACTAAATATTAACTGCATTTTTAAGAGCATTTTCTCTTTTGTTACATAAAATTTAAAACATCTCTATTATAAAAAAATGACTGTTGAAAAATAATAGTTAGACTGTCCCAAACATGTTTATATAAAGAAATTTAAAAAATATCAATTTCTTTTAAAGATATTATTCTTCTCAGAAATTATTGTTCGCTGTATACTAAATTTTGACTCTGATTGTATATCATCTAATTAGTGTTTCAGTAGAAGCAACCGAATTGTGGATTGTATTTACAATAGACGTCACTAATGATTGGTATTGATAAACAAATTTTATACTTACATTTCTCTTCCTAACAAATCGTTTTAATTCAAAATTATCCAAAAAAATGCATAAGTATTTGTGGTGAAGTGGGTAGAGAGAGGTAGCTCAGTACTCCGAATTTCCGAAATCAAATTCCGGAAAAGGCAAACAATTAAAAAATATTTTTTTCTAATTAAAATAAAACATTCAAATGTTTAAATGGAAAATATATCAAAGAAAATTTAAACAAGTTGTGGTTCAGAAAGCAAAAGTGTGAACTATGAATCTGATTGCCCAGGTTTGATACCGGAAAAATTTTATTTTTAATAAAATTTTGCCGAACGTTGTAATATTTCTGTGGAATATAAATATTAAATTGAACAACTGAATATTGGCTTTCACAACTAAAAATTTAATTTAATATGAAGACAGTTGTCGTAACCGCCAGAATTGGCAACAAATTCGGTGGCCACAACTGATAATGTTTTCTGGGTGTATGTGCTAAAAGTCAAAAACATATGCAACATGAGTTGAATGAAATACTAGTGCTCCTAAAATTTTTTTCCAATTTTCTCTTAAATATAACTGAAATTAGATAAAAATTAGAACGTATAACTGATTTCTTAATTTTTTTTATTACTCTTTGACAAATATTTCCCCAATTCCATTTTAATCCATGACCGTTTCCTTTCCGAAATACTAGTTCGGTATATTTGACTTTAACTTTTTTACACGTTTTCTTTATTATAAGTTATATTTGCTACAATAAATGTTTATCCATATTTTTTTCCGATAAAATATTAATTTAAAAAACTATTAAATTCAAGATAAATTAATTGAATTTTTCTTTACATTTACGTTTAATAAAATCGAACAAAATACATGACATTTTTTAAAAAGGAAACGGAAATCAGGTGGACATTTAATTTTCTAAAAAGCTATAAAATATATTTATAAATTGTATACTTTATTGCTACACATATGTTATATATAGTTGACAATATAGAAATATATATTTTGTTTTCATTTAATGGATTGCTTTTGTTACGTGTTGTTACATTTAATTTTATTATATTTGTAAAATTATTATCAAAAGTTTTGACAGTTTTTCTATTAAATTTTAGTCCTGTCAGCTGCTGTTGCTACTACTATTACAACAAATTGTTTGATTTTTATTGTGTTAACAACCTGTCAATTTATAAACATTTTTTTTTTGTATATCCGTATATGGCGACAATATACACTATATTGTCATCAATAAGTGTTGGATAGAAAAAAAAATCAATATTAAATATTTAATTAAATTTGCTAGAACATTTAAAGGCAATTGGTAGTCATATATCCCTTGGGAAAATTAATTGTATTATACTGCAATTTTTTTACATACTATTAAATAAAGCTTTTACTTCGACGAATTTAAAAATTTAATAATATTTTTTATAAAAACCTCGAAACACATTTTAAATTGTTTGAATAGTTTTCCTTCTTCATGTAGTTAAAACTTATGGGTGACGTATGAGTGTTATCCAATTTAAAGTTTAGTAACACTCATACGTAACGTGTCCTGTTCAGAATTTTTTACACTTAAACCTAAATATGGTTTTTTAGGAATAAAAACTTAACAGCTTGTAAATATTTAAAAAATACATATAAACTGAAAACCGGTTTTATTGTGTCATTTATTCGGATTTTTAATAATATCCTAACAATTTTTATGTAAAAAATTTACTGTTTTACGATTCTGCTTCCTTTTATAAACAATTTAAAAAGTTCGGATTATTAAATGCTTATAAAAAACGCAAAAATATATAGAAACGAAAATTAAAAATTATTGTATAAAGACAAATAGAAGAAAACCGTAAAACTAAAAAAAGTGCTATTATTAAAAAAAATAAACGCTTTCAATAGCAATAACCGCCAAAATGAAAAGAAAACGCTAAAAATAAAAAGGCGCTAAAATTGCTAAAGGTTTGGGCAGGACGTAAATTGAAGCACCCAGCGCAACAACAAGATAACTCCACTTTTTAAAATGTTGAGAAAATCAAAAAAAACTTTCTCAAAAATAAAAAACCAAAAGAATTGCTAAATATTATTTAATTTTGAAAAGGAATAATCAAAACAAATTTGTTTAATTCAAAAACATATTACAAAGTTTTATTTTAAATAAAAAAAAAATAATTTTGCTTTTGGACTTGTCCTGTTTTTGCACCGATATTGGTAAAAATTAAAGGGGTCCTTCGTTGTCATCTTCATAGCCAGTGTTTTCAGCTTCTTGAATAGACTGCTGCGAGATTAAATTATCATAAAAATGTATATCCGATGGAGGAACATACTTTTGTGCCAAGCTCATAATATCGTCATATTTTTTCGAGTTGAGGGCTAGATTAGTTGTGTATAAAAGTTTTGGCTCGAAGGGGTTATCCTAGAAGTTTGCTTTCATTGCTTTCATTGCTATATCGAATTTTGTTAATGGCCCATGGTGATTACAAGAAGCTGAAATACTTGCGACATTTTTCTCTTTTTTGTAGCAAAATCTTCGATATTTTGAAATGGTCCATTTAATATGATCTTTGTTCGTGACTGTTTTTTTTTTGTAAAACGGAGCCAAACTCGTTTTAAAATCAAATATGTTCGCATTGCTCACTGATATAACTTTAAATTTTTTGGAAGACTTTTCCACTAAATTCTGCCAGTCTTTTGGCAGGTAAAGGCGTTCTACTCGACGTTTCTGTTTCTCTATAACGCCAAAAGAGCGATCGCAGGGCAAAAAACTGTGTCCTGGTTCTGGCAAGTGATGTTCAATAAGGCTTATATTTTTGTGTTTTACAACAGCATATAAATATTGGACAAGAGTGTTGTTTTTATTTTGAGCACCGCAATTATCGGAAAATAAATATAATTTTCTCACAGTTTTACTCATAATGTGTTCAATAAAATGATGCAAAAAGCTGATTACTTCATTTGGACCTTTTTTCCCGATTGTCTCATCATACATGTACATGTAGCTTTTTTTGGTACTGCATTCAAAATACAAAAATTAAACACCCATAACTGCCTTTTATAAAAGACATCACCCGATGGTATTAGCGGAAGTGGCAAATTTTGTTGGAAATCAAAAGTAAGGCACTCAACTGTCGGGTCTTGTAAGCAGCTTTTTTCGCGTAGATCATCATAAAACGCCTTAGCCTTCTTTTCGTGAAGATCTTTCGCAACTTTGAGTGCACGTCTTTCTTTCTCAGAATCAGCTGCAGCTATTTTGTTTCCATGGCTATCACACATCTGGCAAGTGTCTGATCTAGGTGCTCCAAAAGAAAGCTTAAAATTTTTCGCAAAGTATTCCCTATAAAAATCGTATGTAACTGTTGGCTTTGGGTTACCGTTTTCTTCAGCCATCAATGCAAAAGCGCTTGGCTCAAACTTTTCTAAGTAAAGAGTATACATTTTCCTTACATTTAAATCGGAACTTAAGTACTTCGATTCTTTATTTTGGCTGTAGTGAGAAGATCTTTTTGGGAAACTTTTAATATGGCTGTCAATATTTTGAACAACATCTTCTGGAATCTTATTTACTTACAAATATGCAAGTTAAGAAACTCTGTTTCGTTATCAGTGAATAATAAATGAATCGATTTGTTTATGCTACATTTTTATGTACTGGAACTTTGGTTTAATGTTCCTTTGTTCAATAACATAACAATGGAATTCATTGTATAGGTATATGATCAGATCAGTGACCTATGAATAGTATGATTAATCTATGAAATAAGAAACCCTGCTACCATATTTGGATGGCAACATATTGATTCATATTTCATGATAATTGAATAAACAATAGCATAAGTATAAATAGCTGCACACATTGCAAATCCAGTCAGTCTTTAATTGACAAGTGCAAGTGCAATAACAAGAAGTTACAAGAACCTAAAGTGGAAGTAAAAATTATAAAGTAAAATAAGTGTAAATAAATATTATTTAAATAAAAAATAAAAAAATCGTTTTTTATTAAAAAACCCGGGATCAGTGGAAGATCCCTAGAAAATTATATTTTTTTACCAATCCACGACCAGAAGAACATAATTTGCATCTTGCTTTTCTTTATTTCCCAGCTTATTAAATTCTTGAAAAATTTTGGCATAATGATTCTGACGTCCAGAATCAAAACATTTTTTTTTTGCAACTGCAAGGCTGGCCCATTGTTTTTGCTGCAACGCTATTACCCTTACAGTTTGTATACTTTTTGCCTTCTGCTCTCTTCCTTTTAACTACGTTCCTTTTCCACGCGTTCTGATTGCGCACACGCTTTTTTCCTAAAGCCATACAAACAATAACATTAACTGAAAACTTAAACATTTTAATGAATTTGTTACCTTTTTGAATAGGTAAAGTATCAACACTACTCGATGTCTCCTCATCATCAGATCCATTTTTATATTCGGAGCCCGATATGGAAAAATCTGATTCACTTTCAGTCATTGTTTTAAATTTATTATTAACACATGTATACTTGCACCGTATCCTACCACCAAGAACCAACTGGCACATTTTTTTTTTTAGAACGACGACATACAGTATAAAAGAAAAAACAGAGAGCGTAAAAAAGAGACGCGGCCGCTAAACACACACACAACATACTCAACATACTCAACAACATACTGTAATCGTTTTTCGCACACACACAGCACGAACGTAAATAAAAATAAAAACAGAACAGAACATGTTTTGAAAAATTTGTGTTTTTTGATTGCCGGCAACTAAAAGTTGACATGTGGCTTAAGGCTTATTGCTTGAAAAGCGGTGCAAAAACAAGACAACTCCAGGAGATGTCGTGTTCTTGCTCCGTTTTGAAAACAAAACTTCAAAGTTTCAGAGTTTCCGTATCCTAGAGTCAAGTTAGATGTGTTTTTTGTGCACCGAACGACGCAGATTTTTTTTTTTTGGTTTTTTCTGCATTAAAAAAGCTATTTCGCAAAAAAGTGGAGTTATTGTTGCATTGGGTGCTTCAATTACGAACCTTTTCCCATTTTTAATACACCCCTTAAAAGTACCGTTTTAATTAAAACTCTGCATTGAAGGAATTCCCATCCCCAGCGATTTGGGAGGGATAGCGAGGTTTTTCACTTTTTGCTCCTCCCCATAAAATTTTTTGTTAAAAGCACGCCTAAGTGAATGTCTATGCTGAAAGAGGATGTAAAGTTACAAGTTCCTATACACAGAAAACCGATTCGTTGTGACAATCGAATTTGTTGCCAAACCGAATTTTGATAGTTACTTGTTAACATTATTCGATTGTAGTTTGAGATATTTGAAGTTTAACCTACTATATATCCGAATATATAAACGTAGGCCCAACCGAATTTATTTGGTATTCTGTATATCCAACCGCCCAATTATTTAATAACTCCAAATAAATTAAAACACACTTTCCAATTTTTTCAATATTTTTTTAAATAAAAATTGAAGTTTTTTTCTCAAATAATTATATATTTTTAATTTTTTATCAGGCTCAAGAAAAAAATTTAATGTTACTAACGAATAGTAAACACAAATTTTTTTCGAGCCTGATAAAAATCAAAAATATATATTTAAAACAAATAGATCAAATAATATACAAAATATTTCTCAAATATATAAAAAAGCATAAATAAATATCAAAAAAAAAAAAAAATCTCAGACTTTGAGGTCTTATGAAAGCTTAGAGCAAATTCAAAGATTTGGAAAACTTTTGGCTATGAAAAAATACTCATATCTTGAGAAGTTCTTTTTATAAAAATTCTCAGATTCTGAGGACCTTTTCGTAAAGCAAATCTTTCGATTATCAGGACTTTTTTTTATAAAAAATGGATTGAAATTTTTTGACGGCAATTTTCAAAGGCAAAAATCCTTAATTATGAGGATTTTTTTTATAGGAAAACCATTTAATATTGATATTGAAAATTATTTCTAACAGAAAAGTCCTAAGATCCTGATGACTCCTTTTATAATGAAAACCCCTCTGGAATTATGGATTTCTTTTAGAATCAGAGTTTTTTTTTGGGAAAAGTCTACAGATTCTACAGGACTTTTCTATAACATATATTCTTTAAAATCTTAGAGTTTTATCCTCTGATTCAGAGTATTTTTTTATTAGAAAAAGTCCTCAGAATCTGAGGGTATTACCTTAGGAAAAAGCCTATATAATAAAAAGATTTTCGATAGGAAAGTTCTCAAAATCTTAGCGTTTTTTTTTTTTTTTGTGTAGGAATAAGTCCTCAGAAACTGAGAAATCGTCTATAAGAAAAATGGGTCAAGAATGGGGGTAAGAAAAAGAAGTTCCTCATAATCTGCAGATTTTTTTATTTGAGGGTATTTCTGAATAAAAGTCCTCAGTATCTGAGGGTTTTTATAAAGAAAAGAGTCCTCAGAATCTAAAAGCTTTTCCATAGGAAAATTCTTCAGACTTTTATAGGAAAGAGTACCTTCGATTTGGAAGTTTTTTTCTGTAGAAACGTTTTAAGAATATTAATGCTTCAGTCTATGAAAAAGCGTCCTGAATTTTATGGTTTTCTTTAGGAAAATTTCTTTGCAATATGATTTTTTTTTGGGAAAATAAACCTCACATCGTTGGATTTATTTTTAGGAAATATATCCATATTGTAGGAGTATTTTTTAAAGGAACAAAGTATTCAGCATTAAAAATATAAAAGAGATGTTTTCAGAAGAAGAAAATAAAAATACTGCAAAATTTCAGAAGATGCGCCAAGGTTTTCCTTGGCGCGTTTTTTTTTTCGATTATATTTGTATATACCTTTGTGGGCTGTGCTGAATAACACATCATTATGGAATGCCAACACAGTAAGTTGAAAATGCCGAATTTAATGAAATTGATGAAATAATATTTCACTTTATTTTTTATTACTGACTAATTGTTGCTAAATCCAATAAATTGGCAATAATGCAGTTCAGTTAAAAATTATTATTAGTATCAATTTACTTTTCAAACAAATAATTGTTTTAACTTTTTATACATTCGTTTAAAATGATTTACTGTCATTTTATCAGTTTCATTCATTTTTTTTTTTCAGTTGTTTGAAATATAAAAAAAATTTACCCACAAAACGGACATTTTTGATTTATTTGTTGCCGTTACAATTAAAAGAAATTTAAATATTGTTTGCTGTCTGTTTCAAAAAAAAAATAAATATATTAAAAAAAATCTAATTTTGTTTTTTATTTAAATTGTTTGTGTGAGTACACATTGTTTGTGTGAGTACACATTTTTTTAATTAAAAAACAAACAAAAATATAAAAAATGGAAACAATTTCAAATAAATTAATATTCAATTATTTTTTAAGGAATTTATAGGTAAAATTTTAACTGATTAATCATTTGTTTTTTAACGATGTGTCAGTTCTCTAAAAAATATATTTTCTAACAATTGAATATGAACTCCGTTTTTAATTTCATAGACATCAGAAAAAATATTAAGAAATTCCTACAGGGAAAAAGGGGGAAACTCCCCTTTGACTACGCCTTTGACTAAAAACCTGAAATTTAAAAAAATGCGTTCCCTGCAGTATGGGCTAAATTACTGACAAGGTATTTTATGGAGGTACAAGGGCAAAAATTCTCTCCCTGAACGGCTAGACAAACCGTAGATACCTTCCTTCTCTACAATAGACATCCACCCAGATGAGATTTTTGGAAATTTATACGGGAACGGGCCAAAAGGGTGAGAAATCCACACCTTAACGGCCTGTTCAAACTCCTAAAAGGCATGAAGTTGAAATTTATTATAAGGCTTCTTCTTTCGGCGTAGTCATCATTTAAGAAGGGACTTTTGAGAAATACTTCAGGGAGGGGAAAATTCTCCTTCTTTCTGTCCTGCCAAAACTGCTGGAGCTATGAAGTCTAAATTTTGAACATGAGTTCCTCCTTCGGTGTAGGCATACTAGGAAGAAGTCTCCCTCTGGACTGCCTGCACAAATACCTTTGGCTAGAAACCTGAAACTTACAATACAACTAGCCAATACTCTAAGCGAAAGGACGGATAGGGGTGAAAAGAAGGAATCTTTTGGTATAAGCCTTGATTAATCTGATTCTTGACAAGACCAGATTTTCGGAAATTTCTACTAGTGGAAATATTTCCCGCTTGAGAGCCTGCCAACTCCATCCTTTGGCTAGAAACCTAAATTTTTACATTTAAAATATAAGTTTCGTTTTGAACCATCTTAATCCCGGCCAACATCTTTTCCATATGTAATAAATTTATAAATTAATTTTATTATCTAAAAATCTTTTTAATGAAACCCATGACATGTCTTTTGTGATATATTATAAGACGTAAGGACCTGTTAAGTAACCATTTCCTTTCAAATAAGATGTTTAACCTAGGAACAATTACTTCCGCAATCAAGTGTGGTTAAGTATAAAGAGTTATTTAAACAAAATTAAAAATCCTATAACAATTTTAAAATTTCGTTATAAAAATAAATGTTAAACATTTTTAAACCCTAGACTATTTAAAATGTTTTCATATACTCCAGAGAAATTTTATACCACTCAAGTTTTTTTTTTAATATTATTTTCTTATTCTTGAAAACGAACAAATATAAAATATTTTTTCAACATTGTGCAAAACGTTTAGTTGGAAAAATGTAGACAGAATGGAAAACTACAAGATGGATGGAATAAAACACAATATGTTGCCATAACATTAAATGCTAAAAAAAAGGTAATGTGAATGATGAAAAATATTTCCTAAAAATTACCATATTTGTCAGTCAAAAGAAAATACTTATAAAAAATATCATTAAAACTAGAAAAGAGTGACATTTATAAAATAAATTTATGTATTATTTTTTAACATTTTCAATGCTTAAGGGAAATCTGCAATGACGAAATTCCCATTAATAAAAACAAAAGGTGTTGATAATACCAAAGGGAATATTACAAATATTTAAAGGTTAAAAATAAGTTTTAAAACAAATGGAAGGTGTTAAAAATTACTAAGAATAAAATTTAAGTTTAACAAATTGTCATTATTTATAGTACCACCCCGTTTACATTTAACTATTGACACCATTTGTTGTCAAAAAAAAATATATGTTATTGCTCCCCAGTGTAATTATTACTTTCACTTTCTGCTTTAAATCTCTTACTCATATGAAATTATGGCAAACATAACTTATCGATTATTTTTACAAAATAATCATTTGCATATTTATTCCACATTTTTAATATGATTTCCTCTGCCTATATGCACTCATAAGTACTCAATGCATTTAGTTCACCCAGTTTGGTTTCAGTTCTTTCTTTCGCTTTTCATTTCGCCAAAGAAACATTAGGTTTTTTTTTTTATATGTGTCAAGTGTTGTAAGCATAATTCAATAACTTTGATTCTTTTATTCTTCCTGCTTCTATTGGAAAGTATAATTCTCTTGAGTCAAAAATGCATGAAATGAGCACAAAGGATGCATTTATGTGTAAAGGGAACTTTTCTGGATTTCTTAAAATATTACTGGAAAATTGTTGTTAGCAAAAGCTCAAATTCATATTTATCGTTTAATAAAAGTATGTGAACATTTTCTTAAATATGAGAAGTGAACATATAAGCGCCTGTACACATATTTGAGAAAAAGTTATAATAAAAAATGGAAACTTTATATAGAAATCAAAATTGAAATGAAGCTTAAATTTGCTACATTTGCTTGACAACATCAACTAGCACGAACAAAAAATTGTTCAAACACACATAAGTAGATTAAAAAAAAATTATTTTCCATATAATATTTTTGTCAATTTATCATTGAGGGCTTTAACAGACAACGTCATTTGAATAAAGGACAATATAACTCATGTGGATGAATAAAAATTTATTTTGTTATAAATAAGTTACACAAAAACACTACTCGGACAATTTTCTTAGTATAAATTTTACAAAAATTGACATGGAAAATAAGAATCCTCCTGAGGGTCCAAGCCCTCAAAAATACACTAATGTTCTTTAACATTCGACGTGGAATAACGGATATTTTAATTTAATAAATGCTTGAGTTTTGTTGCATTAGACATGCGCAACACTGTATGTCTCTTGAATTTTTTAATAAACCATATTAATCATTTTTTAATAAACCATAAATCATACATTAAGTGATATATGAACATACATGGGCATACTTGATCATATACGTCCATTCATACTTCAAAATATGACCATACATAATCAAATATATTTCAATATATCTTGGAATTCAACATTTTAGAGGCCCGAATAAAAAAAAATTAATATGGCACAATATTTAGTCATTTCCAATTTAATATTCATTAATATCTTATTTGATCCAAAAAGGTAAGGTAAAATTATATCCAGGGGATTTAAAAGAATCTGAATTGATCCGAAAAATTGCAAATCAAATTAGATCCAGCAATATATTTGGGTATTCAGAAGGATCTTAATAGATCCGAAATATGGCAGATCAAATTAGATCCAGCAATATATTTGCGGATTTAGAAGAATCTGAATTGATCCGAAAAATGACAGATCAAATTATATCCAGCAATTTATCTGGGGATTTAGAAGGACCTAAATTGATCCGAAATAAGGCAGAACAAATTAATATTTTTGGGGATTTAGAAGAATCTAAATTGATCCGAAAAATGACAGATCAAACTAGATCCAGCAATTAATCTGGGGACTTAGAAGGATCTTAATTGATCCAAAATATGGCAGATCAAATTAATATATTTGGGGATTTAGAAGGATCTGAATTGATCCGAAAAATGACAGATCCAGTTAATATATTAAGGGATTTAGAAGGATTTGAATTGATCCGAACAATGGCAGATCAATTGAGATCCAGCAATATATTTGGGGATTTAGAAGAATCTGAATTGATTCGAGAAATGACAAATCAAATTAGATCCAGCAATTTATCTGGGGATTTACAAGGATCTAAATTGATCCAAATAATGGCCGATTAAATTAATAGGTTTGGGGATTTAAAAGGATCAGAATTGATCCGAAAAATGACAGATCAAATTAGTTACAGCAATTTATCTGGGAATTTAAAAGAATCTGAATTGATCCGAAAAATGACAGATCAAATTAGATCCAGCAATTTATCTGGAAGGATCTGAGGGATCCAAATTAGGGATTTAAAAGGATCTAATTAAAAATATATATAGTTATATAAATTTTTACCAATTATATCGTATCAAAAATTTATAGTTCTTGAAGTCCCGAAATGGTTTAAAATTTAAAACTTTTGAAAAAAACCTATTAAAAAGGAAATAAAAATAAATTAAAAGCACAAACAAATTTATCTCCCTGGCTGGAATTCGAAACCATTACGTCAATGGTTTCGAAGCCACATCGAATTATATCACATAATATATATTACCACATTAAAAATACCCTAGATATGGAACTATATATAACAATATCTCAAATTTGTTTGTACATATTGTATCATATATAATTATATCTCATACTATGTATATTAAAAAATATTTTTAATAATACATAGCCCATATATTATTATATCTCAAATATTAGATAATATATATAATTATATATGGCTCTGTATAAGCCATATATAAGTACATGTGGTTGTGTATAAGCCATATAAATATATAAATATATAAATTACCGTGTAACCCATATATAATTATATATAGTGTTATATACAATTTTATGTAAAATAATATATTCCATATCTTGTCATAAAAATCATACATAATTTTATAAAGATTATTATATAAAAAGAGATGGTTATTTATGACAAAATATAAGGTAATTTTAAAAAAATTAATATAATATATAATTATATATGCATATGTATTAAAATATGATAATATATTATTCGATAAGGCCACATATGATTATATCTAAACTTTATTACTCCAGGATATATGGCCAAATATGTGCATATATGATCATATATGATGATATATGAAAATATACGGTCATATACTTTAAAATTTCGGATCCGAAAACTATAAATGGTCGTACAGTATCATGTATGCCCATTAGGGCGTTTCACAAAAGGCGGTTTTAGCGGTGTTTGCAACTCTTGAAGCGGAATATTAAGGTTTGTGATCCAAAAGAATTTTTAAATTTTTTTTTTGATTTTTTGAAGATAGGATAGATGGTGTCGCGGAATACAATGTTATCAAAAAAATTAGGTTATGGAGAAAAAGTTTTAATAATTATTTTTTTCTGGTGTGTTTTGTTCATACAACTTAACAAATCCCTTCTTAAAGATGCGATCCCACGAAAAAAAATGATCTGTGTGAAAAATTATTATATTAAGGACCACTCTGATAGCCTTAAAAGTACAAAATTATTTTTTTCTACATTTCAAACCTCAATAACTTTAAAATTTTTTAACATTTTTTCAAGATGTTAAATACCTTTATTTTGGTGTATATAAGTTTACTTGTGGAAAAATTAAAAAAAAAAATAAAATAGAAAAAAATAAAAAAATAAGTTATTTTTAATTTCACACTATTTGAATTCGGCCTTTTTTAAAAGTTGGTAATTGACGAAAATGTAGAAAATATACAAAAATAAAGTAAAAATATTTTTTATTTTCAATTTCACACTATTTGAATTTTACTATACTTGAAGTCGGACTTCTTCAAAAGTAGGTAATTGGCAAAAATATTTAAGATTTAATTTACAATTGATATACTGTAGAAAGAAAATAATTAAAGCATGGGTAAGTAAAATATATATAAAACTAAAATATGCAAATTTGTTCAGATGTTAAAAAAACAGTACCGCAAACAGTTTTGGCTGCTTGGTAAGAGTACTGAAAAAAATCCGGATCATGAGTTACCTTCAAAAAATATAGTGCTTAGAAGGCTACTTGTCGCCGCATTACAAAAGAAAGGTTGTGGTAATCCATCTTATAAAGCTATGGTTAATTTGAAAGAGATTTCAAAAATTGAAATTCATAATTTTATTACCTTAAATAGTAAAAGGGTTTTTGATGAATTAAAATTGCCCACTTCCTTTTTTTCGAAAGATATACATTTATGAGAAAATTATGAATATTTTGTTATTGCAAAGAAAAAACTATAAAAACTATGTATTGTGAATGATTTATCATAAAGAGGCGTGGCGTCACCTACAATATACAACAAAAGCATTACAAAAAATGAGGATGATTTTCAAGACTTATTGATTAGCGTTCAATATACCTAATGTAAATAAAAATATCATTGAAAAAGCTATTAAGAAACAAATTTGAAAATACTACTTTAGAAAACTATAACCATACTTTTCTCGATTTTCTATATAAAAAAATCGAATTTTTACTGGATACATGTTTTGTACCACATTTAATATTTTATGTATTGTAATTTTAGATACATATTTAGTTTTTTATTTTAATTTGTTCATTAAATATGTTGATTTTGAGCGCCCCGGTAGGCTAGTTGGTAGCGTGCTAGCTTATCAGTGAGGGGGTCGTGGGTTCAATTCCCACCAGAGGCTCTGGTCTGTTTTCGCTACAACGAGCCAAAGGCCTTTGTTGCTAGTGCTCGGTTAGGCTATTAACATATAATTTGTAATTATATGATTAATAAATAAAAATAAAATAAATAATAAATAATATGTTGATTTTGATTTTGTATGGGAGTACAAATATATTGATGAATTAAATTTTTAAAATTTTTATTTAAACAATGTATTTTAAATGTTGTTTTTTACTTAACCAAAAAGGAAACTTAATGAAATTCTTTTAATTTTCATAAAATTTGAAACACAAAAAAAAATTGTCTCAAACTATAATTTTTTTCTTATATTTTTCCCGCAAGTGAAAATATATTTACTTTCAAATCAAAGGTAATTTAAAACCCATTCTAACGCATTTAACATCTTAAAAAAATGTTGAAAACTTTTAAAGTTATTGAGGTTTGAAATCTTGTACTTTTAAAGCTAATAAAGTGGTCCTTAATATAAAAATTTGCCACACAAATAATTTTTTTCCTGGGATCGCATCATTAAGAAGAGTTTTTTTCGTTGTATGAAAAAAAGGCACTAGAAAACAGAATTATACAAAATTTTTCTCCATAAACTAATTTTTTTCCATAAAATATATTTCAGCAACCCCGTATCCATCTTCAAAAAATCCAAAAAAATTTTCGAAATTCTTTTAGATCACAAACTTAAATATTCCGCTTTAAGATTTGCAAAATTTTTTTGTGAAACGCCCTAATGCCCATATATGATCACATACGATCATTTATGTTCATAAATATTTCGATTTTTACATGGTAAGAGTTGACAAAAATCTTTTTGACAACACTTATTTTGAGAAATGTTGGCTTGATGTTCAACGAATTCTCTACAAAAATGTTCTAATATTCCAGTAGCTTAGGATCGGTGATGAAAGGTTAAAGATTTATTATAAGTGCAGCTATTTAAATATTTACCACTGTCGTTTCTGTGTTAAGTATGTTAGAACTATTATTTGTTTCTTTAACTGGTATGTGAACATTTACACCCTACAATAAATAATAATAATAATATTGTGCAATAATAATTTGCTTAAAATTTAGTAACAATTAAAATAATATCAATTTATTAAAAAAAATACTTTACAAACATAAAAATTACACAAATGCTAGTTTAAAGTATCCCTGACATATTTAAAAATTTTTAATTTTAATTTCATGTCTTAAAAAACTAAAGCCTTTTAAAGTTAAACCACTAAACAGCAAACATCAAAGTCTGAAACTTTTTTGATGTTACATACAAATAAATGTTTATGCTTTAAAAATGCTTATAAAAGAAAATGCGAATATCTGTCATAATTTCCACTTCTTTTTTTTTTCTTCTTTTTTCTTCTTGATAACACAAAGTTACAGATTTTTCTTTTCTGTTATGTAAATATGATGACATCAGCAATGACTTTGACAACATTGACAAAGAAAATGCGGTCTGGTCTTTAGAGACACTTCAAAGATGTTACCATTAAGGGTAATTTAATTTTCAAATTAAAGCCACTGAATATTGATGTAGTGTATTTAAAGTTCGTTTTAAACTGAAAAATTTATAAAAAGAACAACTAAAAATAGAGTTAATATATAATATTGTGGCAAAGTAATATTGGAACGGCATTTTATTTTACTTTATTATAACAATGAACATTTGTAGAAAACTATAGAAGTATGTAGTTATATAGAGAAGTAGTTTTTATTGCAATTTTTATGCTTCATATTACAATAGACTTTTTTTTTAACTTAAGCCAATTCTGGCTGTGTGATAAACGAAGTGTAATGAACTATTACTGCACTTAAACTTAAGTGTGGTAACAAATGTATGTTAAAGTTACTATTTGTAACACATTAAATATTTTTTGTATAAAAAAGTATTTAAATTTTAAATGGAAATTACTTAGAAATGTAACATATTTTAAATTATTTGTATAGTAGATAAAACTTTTTAAATTAATTGTAATAAATCATTTAATTGTATTTTTTTTTCAGGAAAAGAACACATAGAATTATGTTATATTAAATTGATTAGACCCTGTAGGAAGCCTGGTGTCAAGTGTTTACAAGTCACCACTTTTGTCGACTATTTTGTGTGACTTTTTGGCGACATGTCAACAAAGCGTTTATACTTTTTACATTCCTTATTTTGCAGCTGCAAAGCTGTGCTTGTTCATTATTTTTTTTTTTTAATGTTTTATTTTGTTGAAAATACATGTGCATAGCCGCATGCAAAATTAAAGTTTTTAATAAAAATATAAAGAAACATACATTTAAAAGGTAAAAATATACATATTTGAATAAAATATATAATGAGCAAAAGAAATTACAAAAGACTTGTGAAAAAACAATCAATTTTGTATAAAAATAACGAGAAAGTTGCAACTCTAAAGATTTTGTGGAGCCTAATGAAGATTTTACGGAGCCTGTGGATGATTTTGTGCAGTCTTTTAAAGATTTGTCTACTCCAAAATTAAATTTGCACGAAATTTTTTTTTAATTTAATGAAATTTATAAAAAAAATTGTATAAATAAAATATGTAATTTAACAAAATAAATGCATCTGTTTAAATTTATTTCCTTCCTAGTGTGGAAATCTAGTAAGAAGTTCCAAAAGTGTAGACTAGAATTACTTAAATGGTTTAGTGAATATCTAGTTCCAATGTCTACACCTAGTTAATAGTTGTGTAGATTCGCAATGACAAGCACATGTTAAATGTCTACAGCAGAGCTTAGTACTGGTGACCAAGTCAATAGTGAATCAGTACAGTTTCACTATCTAAATTTCCTACAGGGGAGTAATAAAACTCTGTTAAAATGTTTATAGATTTAACAACTTTTAACTGAAAATTCGTTCTTCTTAAGTCCAAAAATTAAAGAATTTCCATAAGCATATAAAATATTCTTACAATCAGGAAAAAATCTAACCGATAGTACACAAATTCAGTATAAACTTTTTAATGAACAAGTTAATATCATTTGACATCTTTGTCTATTATACACTTTAATAAATTGCTGTTAAAATTAACCCAAAACTTATTGTAGGAAACTGAACTTCTAGTACAAATTGTGTAAATTTATTACTTCTGCGTTAAAGAAAGAAATAAACACTTTATGTGTAAGTTGTTGGTGCACACATAATGTGTAAATTTACATTAAATAAGTGTAAAAATTAAATAAAATTTTTAAAATATTTTGCTTACTACAAAATTTATGAGTTTTTTACTCACCTTGCTTTTGGAGTAAGTCTCTCAATAATATGTATGTATTAACCCAGCAAAAATGAAGCTGCCAAAGAAGCAATAAAAGCATCACTACTATGGCAAAGGCATCACTTCTTTTCTAATGGTTTCATCGATGAATTTAACATAAGCGTATCATAGGATGGAAGTATTCAAATAGAGCTACTAGCATTACTTATACTTTACTCTAAGAAAGCAATGATAATACAATGATTAGGTATTCTGATGCATGAGTGGAAAAAGTTCGTATACTTTGTAATATTTAAGGTTTAATGAAAATTTAAATTTATGCATTGATATACAAATACTCCTTATTAAAACAAATAAATAATTCTGCATTAGTAAAAAATCATTTTTGAAATATTTTTCAAACATTTTAATGAATTTTTAAACAAATTTTAAAATATTTTTTAGAAATTATTATTTGGTTGTACAGTTTTGAAACATTTTAAGATAATTTTAAAATATTTTTGAACAATTTTAAATAATTTTTAGACTATTTTAAAACATTTTTGGGCAATATGAAATAATTTTTACACAATTTCAAAATTATTTTGATAAATTCTGAATTAAAACTGAAAATTATGTAGTGTTAAATAAAATACATAATGCAAAAATGCACAGATTGCGTCGTCATAAATATATTTGATATTTGAGGCTGAAAAATGCAAATGACAGGCCAGCTAGTTTCAATTAAAGGTCAAAAAAAAATCTGTTTTACTTGATTTTTAAAAACTTTTATAAAAATTGCAAAACTGCATAAATTCTAACCCTCATGAAATTTTAAACTAAAATATAAAAAATGATTTAAAAAAAAATTAAAAAAATTCATCAGAACTATTTTTTTAATTTGAATAAATGCTTTCGATTCAAAAAATATACGATGTACTATAACTTATGCTTTAGAAGTAATGAAGAGTGATTTTTTAAGATATGCATCGGGATTATTTGAAATATGAACACATGAATTCTTTTGGAAGTGCCTTAAAATAACACCAAAAAATCATAAAAGAATGTCAACTGAAGTTGAGGAAGCAATTAAAGAAGTTATAGTCACAGAATTACTACCATTTTTCTACTGAGTAAGCAGTACAAAAACTTTTTTTTCCAAAAACAATCAATTTATTTTTAATGTCTGTTTTATAAAAATCCTTTAAAATTTAAAAATTGATAAATTAAAAAAATTGGCAAAGTTAAAAAAAAATCGCTAGAATGAAAAACATATTAAAAGAAAAGACGTAATTAAAAAAAACGCTAGAAATAGAAAAAAGCACACAAACTAAATTAATTACCAAATTAAAAATAATGCCTAAAATCGAGAAATTAATATATATCGCCAAAATTAAATAAAAAATTTCGAAAATGAAAAAAACACTACAATTTAAAAAATAAAAATTGATAATAACTCACCAAATCTTAAACATAAACACTAAAATTGAAAAAGTGTACAAAATAATATAAAAATCGCTAAAACATTAATATAAAAAATTGTTTTAAATTTAAAAAATTAAAGAAAATAAGTAAAATTAAAAAAAAATCGTTGCTATTGAAGAAAAATCGCCAAACTTGAAATAATCGTTAAAATTAAAAAAATAACAATAAAACTTTACTTAAAAATCCAAAATAAATTAAATAACAAAACGCCAAATCTACAAAATATGCTAAACTGCAGTCGATTAAAATTGAAAAAAAAAATATAAAAAAGACCAAAATTAAAAAAAAAAATGCAAAAATTTTTAAACATCGGTAAAATTTTAAATAATTTGCAAAATTTAAATTTCTAAAAAAATATCTACAAAATCGCTTAAAATTGTAAAAATAGGAATATTAAAAAATAGCTCATTAAAATTGAGAAAGTAAAGAAAAAAATCGGCAAAAAAAATTTAAAAATCTGAAAAAAAATCAAATTCCTTTTATAAAAAAAAAACATTTAAAATTCAAAAATTTTTACATTAGAAAAATAGATCAGAACAATTTTAAAAATTTCTAAAACCAAAAATACTACATTAAGTGATATAATTGGAAAAAACGCTAGAAATTGAAAGAAATCGTTAAAATTACAAAAATCTTCAAAGTAAGGGAATTCGGCATATCGATAAAAAAAATGTTAAATATAAAAAACACTAGAATTGAAACAAGTCTTTTTATACTTCTGTGCCGAATTTTTAAATACCCCAGCAAAACCACACATTACCAAATAATAGGTAAAGTAATGTATGGCCATAGGGGCGGATGACTTATTTTACACCTTACTTCATTGATGAATTTTACAGGCGATGAGCCTCAAAGTAGAGGTGATAATGTAAGCGGTTACTTATATGGTTTCGAGAATGGAAAAAGTAATGTGCCTTAAAATAGATTTTTAAAAAAGAGGAATTTTTATTAAAAAAAATTTTTCCAAACATTTTATTATTAAAAATAATGTGGTCAAGATGGGAATCGACCCAGGGAAATCTGATTGCCAGCCAAGAACTCTACCCACTGAGCTATCGACGCATATAGCATTTAATTTTTTTAAACTTTAATGAATTGTTGCGTTTCTTTTTTTCGCTAGTGTTATCAAAACAAACATACATTACCCTTTTGCTTACAAAAAAACACAAAGTAATGTATCTAAAAATAGATTTTCAAAAATATTTCAATTATTACTTTACATTTATAAATGAAATATTACGTAATCAATAATCAGTAACTTATTACTTTATGCTTGTAAATAATGAAAAAGGTAACGAGCTATCATTACAATGTAACGCATGAGAATATCGCACCCATTACCAAAGTTTTGCTGGGACCCTCCACCAATATACTAAAAAAATTTCTTATTGTTTTTGATACAAATAATGTAAAACCCTTTAAAAGTAAAATTATAACGGTGAAAAATATTTTTTGAGATGAAAAACTTTTTTTTGGTGTGAAAACAAGTTTTGTGGTATAAAAAAGCATTTTGAGGTGAAAAAAATTTTTTTAGGTAAAAAAAGTTTTAGTGGTGAAAAAATTTTTTTGAGGTGAATATAAAATATTATTCAATTCTAAGGGACTGGTTTAAAAATAAGAGAAAATTTTTACTTGCCAGTCGCTACTATGGAATTCTACTAAAATACACCAAAAAAATTTAGAAAAAAAATTTGGAGGTACCTTCACATCTTCACTCTTAACTTTTTAACCGCTGGACCGATTTTGATAATTTTCAATAGCAAACTGCCCAGGAGGATGTTCATAAATCTGGATAAAATTGAGTACCCCAGCTTGCGTCTTCACGCTATAACCGCCATTTCTAATTTATTTTAAATAATTTATTGAAATAAAACAAGTGTAACTTTAAAACTTCAACTTTCTTTTAAATTTGTAATGACTTCGAAATAAGTTGTGGAACTCGAGAATGCGATTTTTTTTTTATTAATTTTGGACCACCTCAATAAAACATATATCATATTTGTATATTTTTGATTATTCAGTTGTTCACAATTTTGCCATAATTTTTTAACTCTTTTTTTTTCTTATTTCTAATTATTTTCCAATTTCTAAATGTGAAAAAATTTATTAAAAATATTAAAAATTATAATTTAATCCTAAAGTGTTTAATTGTAAACACATTATGTGTAAAAATACTTTGTGTGTATAAAATTGTGAACAAAATAGTATTACACATTTGATGTTTATATATACCAAATTTTCGTAATTTTAAGTAAAACATTACATCATTTACAAACATTTTTTCTTTAGAGTGCATGAACAAAAACTTTTATAAAATTCCTTCTAAACTGAATATCCACCCCCCAGTAACAAACAAAAAAAATACTGAAAACTACTTAACCTTATGTCAAGCCATAAGACAATATTCAACATTTTAATAAATTGATAAAAAGAGACTAGCACTTTTATGTTTAAAAACTATTTTTCATTTAGATTTAAAAAAAAAAAAAAAATCTACTTAATACTTTAACCTTTTCTTTATACTCTTCGTTTGTCTTTTATTTATCAAAATTTATAAGTTTTTACTCATCTGCCAATAAGACTGCGAAATAGTTAGAAAAATCCATAGAAATCTCAGAACAAGTTTTAAGAGTTTCTTAAGTAAATTATATTTGTCTCTTTAGAAATTCTGTGTGTGTGTGTGTGCGTTTTTTATAACATTATTGAATGAAAGTTTTATACACAAAAATTTCTTTAGAAATCCGTACATTGTATATAAAGTTTAGCAGCTCAAATATTTTATGATGATAATATTTGCTGTAGGAAATCAACAACAAAAACATAAAATAGTAATAAAAGAATTTTAGTATTTATGAGCTGCTGTTGGTGCTGTTTTTTTTTTTTCTTTTAATGAAAATATAATTTAAAAAGTTTGATGGTTAA